>JAJQQW010000023.1:27057343-27069428 GCA_025583905.1 Ia io
CCACACCGTGACCCTAACCCTGTCCCTAAACCTCTAACCCTAACCATAAACCTAGCCCTAACCTGCGTCGGAACCCTAGCTAGCCTGAACCCTTATCCTAACCCTAACCCTAGCCCAAACCGCAGTTGTCTAACCCTAAAACCTGAACTAACCTCGAGGAGGTAATCACTCCCAGATGGTCCCTTGACCCAAATCATCATCACCTGGGATCACTTGAGCCTGCCCCACGTGGCCCCTTCCCTGGTGACGTCATCACTTCTGGTTTAAAAGGCCTAACCAGGTGTCTCTCAAAAACGCCAACACATTGACCCTGAATTATAAATGTAACCAGTATCCAACTCGGTTCTATGTTCTCTGAACACGATCTCCTTGTCATGAAAGAATGTTTTACAGATATTAAGGCCCTTTGTTTACGTATTCCTAGTGATTGAAGCACTTTCTCATATATTCACCTAGGTTATTATTGTGAATTTCCCGAGTTGGAGTCACTTTATTCCAGTAACACAAGCTCCTTCATTGTGAAATCCAATTTGCTTAAACAGGTTTTTTTTTTTTTTTACAAATATACCAGCACTTTAATCATTATTACCACTTGAAAGTCTATGCTACCTTTCAAAGGGCTTTGGACACATATTCCCAGCATCTCAAAATTCAGTAGAGATGTTCGGGTTCTAAAACGTATTCCAAGAGTTCTAGAGACACTCTGACACATCCCACAGGTTTATTGTTTTGATCTCTGAGAGTTTTCATTTCAACAAGGGTGTCATACCGGGTTTTAAAAGGCACATTAAAACGCTAGTTGGAACACTAGCCTAACTACGATTTTCATTTCTTAGTGTTCTCAATACTTTCATACTGTTCTATAGCTCTAGGAAAATGAATTTTTCAGTGTTTCACCAACTCCTTTTCCCGGAAACACCAACTCCTTTTGATGGGAAAGATAAATGTAAACTGTCTCACACTCGGTTCTCATCTGTTTGAACAAGATTTCCCAGTGACAAAATTGTGCTGTTCAGATATTCAGTGTATTGGAACATGTATTCTTGTGTATGAAGCACATTTCTAAATATTTCCCTAGTCTGGACTTGTGAATTCTCAGTGCGACACTCCCATTTGTCCAGTGGTTGAAGCTCGTTCATTGTGAATTCCCAATGTTACTACACCGTGACCGTAACCCTGCCCCTAAACCTCTAACCCTAACCCTATACCTAGCCCTAACCTGCGTCGGAACCCTGGCTAGCCCGAACCCTTATCCTAACCCTAACCCTAGCCCAAATCCGCAATTCTTTAACCCTAACACCAGAACTAACCTCGATGAGGCCATCACTCCCAGCTGGTCCCCTGGCCAAATCATCATCACCTGGGATCACTTGAGCCTGCCCACGTGGCCCCTCCTCCTTGGTGACGTCATCACTTCCGGTTTAAGGGCATAACCAGGCGTCTCTCAAAAACGCCAACACATTGACCCTGAATTATAAATGTAACCAGTATCCAAACTCGGTTCTATGTTCTTTGAACACGATCTCCTTGTCATGAAAGAATGTTTTACAGATATTAAGGCCCTTTATTTACGTATTCCTTCGTGACTGAAGCACGTTCTTATATATTCACCTAGGTTATCATTGTGAATTTACCGAGTTGGTGTCACTTTATTCCAGTGACTGAAGCTCCTTCATTGTGAATTCCAATTTGTTTAAACAGCGTTGTTTTTTTTTACAACTATACCAGCACTTTAACCATTATTACCACTTGAAAGTTTATCCTACCTTTCAAAGGGCTTTGGACACATATTCCCAGCATCTCAAAATTCAGTAGAGATGTTCGGGTTCTAAAACGTATTCCAAGAGTTCTGGAGACACTCTGACACATCCCACAGGTTTATTGTTTTGATCTCTGAGAGTTTTCATTTCAACAAGGGTGTCATACCGGATTTTAAAAGGCACATTAAAACGCTAGTTGGAACACTAGCCTAACTACGATTTTCATTTCTTAGTGTTCTCAATACTTTCATACTGTTCTATAGCTCTAGGAAAATGAATTTTTCAGTGTTTCACCAACTCCTTTTCCCGGTAACACCAACTCCTTTTGATGGGAAAAATAAATGTAAACTGTGTCACACTCGGTTTTCAGCTGTTTGAACAAGATTTCCCAGTGACAAAATTGTGCTGTTCAGATATTCAGTGTATTGGAACATGTATTCTTGTGTATGAAGCACATTTCTAAATATTTCCCTAGTCTGGACTTCTGAATTCTCAGTGCGACACTCCCATTTGTCCAGTGGTTGAAGCTCATTCATTGTGAATTCCCAATGTTACGACACCGTGACCCTAACCCTGTCCCTAAACCTCAAACCCTAACCATAAACCTAGCCCTAACCTGTGTCGGAACCCTAGCTAGCCCGAACCCTTATCCTAACCCTAACCCTAGCCTGAACCCCAATTCTCTAACCCTAACACCAGAACTAACCTCGAGGAGGTCATCACTCTCAGCTGGTCCCCTGGGCAAATCATCATCACCTGGGATCACTTGAGCCTGCGCTCGTGGCCCCTCCCCTTGGTGACGTCATCACTTCCGGTTTAACGGCCTAACCAGGCTTCTCTCAAAAACGCCAACACATTGACCCTGAATTACAAATGTAACCAGTATCCAACTCGGTTCTATGTTCTTTGAACACGATCTCCTTGTCATGAAACAATGTTTTACAGATATTAAGGCCCTTTTTTACGTATTCCTAGTGATTGAAGCACTTTCTTATATATTCACCTAGGTTATCATTGTGCATTTCCCGAGTTGGAGTCACTTTATTCCAGTGGCTGAAGCTCCTTCATTTTGAATTCCAATTTGTTTAAACAGCGTTTTTTTTTTTTTTACAACTATACCAGCACTTTAACCATTATTACCACTTGAAAGTTTATCCTACCTTTCACAGCGCTTTGGATACATATTCCCAGTATTTCAAAATTCAGTAGAGATGTTCGGGTTCTAAAACGTATTCCAAGAGTTCTAGAGACACTCTGACACATCCCACAGGTTTGTTGTTTTGAGCTCTGAGAGTTTTCATTTTAATACGGTTGTCATACCGGCTCTTAAAAGGCACATTAAAACGCTTCTTGGAACACTAGCCTAAGTACCATTTTCATTTCTTAGTGTTCTCAATACTTTCATACTGTTCTATAGCTCTAGAAAAATGGATTTTTTAGTGTTTCACCAACTCCTTTTCCCGGAAATGCCAACTCTTTTTGACGGGAACAATAAATGTAAACAGTGTCACACTCGGTTCTCAGCCCTTTGAACAAGATTTCCCGGTGAAAAAATTGTGCTGTTCAGATATTCAGTCTATTGGAACATGTATTCTTGAATATGATGCACATTTCTAAATATTTCCCTAATCTGGAGATGTGAATTCTCAGTGCGAAACCCCCATTTGTCCAGTGGTTGAGGCTCATTCATTGTGAATTCCCAATGTTACTACACCGTGACCCCAACCCTGTCCCTAAGCCTCTAACCCTAACAATAAAACTAGGCCTAACTTGCGTCGGAACCCTAGCTAGCCCAAACCCTTATCTTAACCCTAACCCTAGCACGAACCCCAATTCTCTAACTCTAACACCATAACTAACTTCAATGAGGTCATCACTCCCAGCTGGTCCCCTGGCCAAATCATCATCTCCTGGGATCACTTGAGCCTGCTCACGTGGCCCCACCCCCTTGGTGATGTCATCACTTCCGGTTTAATAGCCTAACCAGGATTCTCTCAAAAATGCAAACACTTTGACCCTCAATTATTAATGTAACCTGTATCCAACTTGGTTCTATGTTCCTTGAACACGATCTCCTGGTCATGAAACAATGTTTTACAGATATTAAGGCCCTTTATTTACGTATTCCTAGTGATTGAAGCACTTTCTTATATATTCCCCTGGTTATAAGGGTAAATTTCGCGAGTTGGAGTCACTTTCTTCCAGTGACTCAAGCTCCTTCATTGTGAATTCCAATTTGGTTAAACATTGTTTTTTTTACAAATATACCAGCGTTTTAGACATTATTACCACTTGAAAGTTTATCCTACCTTTCACAGCGCTTTGGAAACATATTCCCAGTATTTCAAAATTCAATAGAGATGTTAGGGTTCTAAAACGTATTCCAAGAGTTCTAGAGACACTCTGACACATCCCACAGGTTTGTTGTTTTGAGCTCTGAGAGTTTTCATTTTAACATGGGTGTCATACCGGCTTTTAAAAGGCACATTAAAACGCTTCTTGGAACACTACCCTAACTACCATTTTCATTTCTTAGTTTTCTCAATACTTTCATACTGTTCTATAGCTCTAGGAAAATGAATTTTTCAGTGTTTCACCAATTCCTTTCCCGGAAATGCAGATTCCTTTTCACGTGAAAAATAAATGTAAACAGTGTCACACTCGGTTCTCAGCTGTTTGAACAAGATTTCCCAGTGGCAAAATTGTGCTGTTGAGATATTCAGTGTATTGGAACATGTATTCTTGTGTATGAAGCACATTTCTAAATATTTCCCTAGTCTGGAGTTGTGAATTCTCAGTGCGACTCTCCCATTTGTCCAGTGGTTGAGGCTCATTCATTGTGAATTCCCAATGTTACCACACCGTGACCCTAACCCTGTCCCTAAACCTCTAACCCTAACCATAAACCTAGCCCTAACCTGCGTCGGAACCCTAGCTAGCCTGAACCCTTATCCTAACCCTAACCCTAGCCCAAACCGCAGTTGTCTAACCCTAAAACCTGAACTAACCTCGAGGAGGTAATCACTCCCAGATGGTCCCTTGACCAAATCATCATCACCTGGGATCACTTGAGCCTGCCCACGTGGCCCCTTCCCTGGTGACGTCATCACTTCTGGTTTAAAGGCCTAACCAGGTGTCTCTCAAAAACGCCAACACATTGACCCTGAATTATAAATGTAACCAGTATCCAACTCGGTTCTATGTTCTCTGAACACGATCTCCTTGTCATGAAAGAATGTTTTACAGATATTAAGGCCCTTTGTTTACGTATTCCTAGTGATTGAAGCACTTTCTCATATATTCACCTAGGTTATTATTGTGAATTTCCCGAGTTGGAGTCACTTTATTCCAGTAACACCAGCTCCTTCATTGTGAAATCCAATTTGCTTAAATAGGTTTTTTTTTTTTTTTACAAATATACCAGCACTTTAATCATTATTACCACTTGAAAGTCTATGCTACCTTTCAAAGGGCTTTGGACACATATTCCCAGCATCTCAAAATTCAGTAGAGATGTTCGGGTTCTAAAACGTATTCCAAGAGTTCTAGAGACACTCTGACACATCCCACAGGTTTATTGTTTTGATCTCTGAGAGTTTTCATTTCAACAAGGGTGTCATACCGGATTTTAAAAGGCACATTAAAACGCTAGTTGGAACACTAGCCTAACTACGATTTTCATTTCTTAGTGTTCTCAATACTTTCATACTGTTCTATAGCTCTAGGAAAATGAATTTTTCAGTGTTTCACCAACTCCTTTTCCCGGTAACACCAACTCCTTTTGATGGGAAAAATAAATGTAAACTGTGTCACACTCGGTTTTCAGCTGTTTGAACAAGATTTCCCAGTGACAAAATTGTGCTGTTCAGATATTCAGTGTATTGGAACATGTATTCTTGTGTATGAAGCACATTTCTAAATATTTCCCTAGTCTGGACTTCTGAATTCTCAGTGCGACACTCAATTTGTCCAGTGGTTGAAGCTCGTGCATTGTGAATTCCCAATGTTACTACACCGTGACCGTAACCCTGCCCCTAAACCTCGAACCCTAACCCTATACCTAGCCCTAACCTGCGTCGGAACCCTGGCTGGTCCGAACCCTTATCCTAACCCTAACCCTAGCCCTATCCGCAATTCTTTAACCCTAACACCAGAACTAACTTCGATGAGGCCATCACTCCCAGCTGGTCCCCTGGCCAAATCATCATCACCTGGGATCACTTGAGCCTGCCCACGTGGCCCCTCCTCTTGGTGACGTCATCACTTCCGGTTTAAGGGCATAATGAGGCGTCTCTCAAAAACGCCAACTCATTGACCCTGAGTTAGAAATGTCACCAGTATCAAACTCGGTTCTATGTTCTTTGAACACGATCTCCTTGTCATGAAAGAATGTTTTACAGATATTAAGGCCCTTTATTTACGTATTCCTAGTGATTGAAGCACGTTCTTATATATTCACCTAGGTTATCATTGTGAATTTCCCGAGTTGGTGTCACTTTATTCCAGTGACTGAAGCTCCTTCATTGTGAATTCCAATTTGTTTAAACAGCGTTGTTTTTTTTTTACAACTATACCAGCACTTTAACCATTATTACCACTTGAAAGTTTATCCTACCTTTCACAGCGCTTTGGATACATATTCCCAGTATTTCAAAATTCAGTAGAGATGTTCGGGTTCTAAAACGTATTCCAAGAGTTCTAGAGACACTCTGACACATCCCACAGGTCTGTTGTTTTGAGCTCTGAGAGTTTTCATTTTAATACGGTTGTCATACCGGCTCTTAAAAGGCACATTAAAACGCTACTTGGAACACTAGCCTAACTACCATTTTCATTTCTTAGTGTTCTCAATACTTTCATACTGTTCTATAGCTCTAGTAAAATGGATTTTTTAGTGTTTTCACCAACTCCTTTTCCCGGAAATGCCAACTCTTTTTGACGGGAACAATAAATGTAAACAGTGTCACACTCGGTTCTCAGCCCTTTGAACAAGATTTCCCGGTGAAAAAATTGTGCTGTTCAGATATTCAGTCTATTGGAACATGTATTCTTGAATATGAAGCACATTTCTAAATATTTCCCTAATCTGGAGTTGTGAATTCTCAGTGCGACACTCCCATTTGTCCAGTGGTTGAGGCTCATTCATTGTGAATTCCCAATGTTACTACACCGTGACCCCAACCCTGTCCCTAAGCCTCTAACCCTAACAATAAAACTAGGCCTAACTTGCGTCGGAACCCTAGCTAGCCTGAACCCTTATCCTAACCCTAACCCTAGCACGAACCCCAATTCTCTAACTCTAACACCATAACTAACTTCAATGAGGTCATCACTCCCAGCTGGTCCCCTGGCCAAATCATCATCACCTGGGATCCCTTGAGCCCGCTCACGTGGCCCCACCCCCTTGCTGATGTCATCACTTCCGGTTTAATAGCCTAACCAGGATTCTCTCAAAAATGCAAACACATTGACCCTCAATTATTAATGTAACCTGTATCCAACTCGGTTCTATGTTCTTTGAACACGATCTCCTGGTCATGAAACAATGTTTTACAGATATTAAGGCCCTTTATTTACGTATTCCTAGTGATTGAAGCACTTTCTTATATATTCCCCTGGTTATAAGGGTAAATTTCGCGAGTTGGAGTCACTTTCTTTCAGTGACTCAAGCTCCTTCATTGTGATTTCCAATTTGGTTAAACATTGTTTTTTTACAAATATACCAGCGTTTTTAACCATTATTACCACTTGAAAGTTTATCCGACCTTTCACAGCGCTTTGGAAACATATTCCCAGTATTTCAAAATTCAGTAGAGATGTTAGGGTTCTAAAACGTATTCCAAGAGTTCTAGAGGCACTGTAACACATCCCACAGGTTGGTTGTTTTGAGCGCAGAGAGTTTTCATTTCAAGAAGGGTTTCATACCAGCTTTTAAAAGGCACATTAAAACGCTACTTGGAACACTACCCTAACTACCATTTTCATTTCGTAGTGTTCTCAATACTTTCATACTGTTCTATAGCTCTAGGAAAATGAAATTTTTCAGTGTTTCACCAACTCCTTTTCCCGGAAAACACCAACTCCTTTTGACGGGAAAAATAAATGTAAACAGTGTCACACTCGGTTCTCAGCTGTTTGAACAAGATTTCCCAGTGACAAAATTGTGCTGTTGAGATATTCAGTGTATTGGAACTTGTATTCTTGTGTATGAAGCACATTTCTAAATATTTCCCTAGTCTGGAGTTGTGAATTCTCAGTGCGACACTCCCATTTGTCCATTGGTTGAAGCTCGTGCATTGTGAATTCCCAATGTTACTACACCGTGACCCTAACCCTGTCCCTAAACCTCTAACCCTAACCCTATACCTAGCCCTAACCTGCGTTGGAACCATAGCTGGCCCGAACCCTTATCCTAACCCTAACCCGAGCCCGATTCGCAATTCTCTAACCCTAACACCAGAACTCACCTCAATGAGGTCATCACTCCCAGCTGGTCCCCTGGCCAAATCATCATCACCTGGGATCACTTGAGCCTGCCCACGTGGCCCCATCCCCTTGGTGACGTCATCACTTCCGGTTTAACGGCCTAACCAGGTGTCTCTCAAAAACGCCAACACATTGACCCTGAATTATAAATGTAACGAGTATCCAACTCGTTTCTATGTTCTTTGAACACGATCTCCTTGTCATGAAAGAATGTTTTACATATATTAAGGCCCTTTGTTTACGTATTCCTAGTGATTGAAGCACGTTCTTATATATTCACCTAGGTTATCATTGTGAATTTCCCGAGTTGGAGTCACTTTATTCCAGTGACACAAGCTCCTTCATTGTGAATTCCAATTTGGTTAAACAGGTTTTTTTTTTTTACAAATATACCAGCACTTTAATCATTATTACCACTTGAAAGTCTATCCTACCTTTCACAGCGCTTAGGATACATATTCCCAGTATCTCAAAATTCAGTAGAGATGTTCGGGTTCTAAAACATATTCCAAGAGTTCTAGAGACACTCTGACACTTCCCACAGGTTTGTTGTTTTGAGCTCTGAGAGTTTTCATTTCAACAAGGGTGTCATACCGGCTTTTAAAAGGCACATTAAAACGCTACTTGGAACAGTACGCTAACTACCATTTTCATTTCTTAGTGTTCTCAATACTTTCATACTGTTCTATAACTCTAGGAAAATGAATTTTTCAGTGTTTCACCAACTCTTTTCCCAGAAACGCCAACTCCTTTTCACAGGAAAAATAAATGTAAACAGTGTCACACTCGGTTCTCAGCTGTTTGAACAAGATTTCCCAGTGACAAAATTGTGCTGTTCAGATATTCAGTGTATTGGAACATGTATTCTTGTGTATGAAGCACATTTCTAAATATTTCCCTAGTCTGGAGTTGTGAATTCTCAGTGCGACACTCCCATTTGTCCAGTGGTTGAAGCTCATTCATTGTGAATTCCCAATGTTACTACACCGTGACCGTAACCCTGTCCCTAAACCTCTAACCCTAACCCTATACCTAGCCCTAACCTGCGTCGGAACCCTAGCTGGCCCGAACCCTTATCCTAACCCTAACCCTAGCCGGATCCGCAATTCTCTAACCCTAACACCAGAACTAACCTCGATGAGGTCATCACTCCCAGCTGGTCCCCTGGCCAAATCATCATCACCTGGGATCACTTGAGCCTGCCCACGTGGCCCCTCCCCTTGGTGACGTCATCACTTCCGGTTTAACGGCCTAACCAGGCGTCTCTCAAAAACGCCAACACATTGACCCTGAATTATAAATGTAACCAGTATCCAACTCGGTTCTATGTTCTTTGAACACGATCTCCTTGTCATGAAAGAATGTTTTACAGATATTAAGGCCCTTTATTTACGTATTCCTCCTGATTGAAGCACGTTCTTATATATTCACCTAGGTTATCATTGTGAATTTCCCGAGTTGGAGTCACTTTATTCCAGTGACACAAGCTCCTTCATTGTGAATTCCAATTTGGTTAAACAGCGTTTTTTTTTTTTTACAAATATACCAGCACTTTAACCATTATTACCACTTGAAAGTCTATCCTACCTTTCACAGCGCTTAGGATACATATTCCCAGTATCTCAAAATTCAGTAGAGATGTTCGGGTTCTAAAACGTATTCCAAGAGTTCTAGAGACACTCTGACACATCCCACAGGTTTGTTGTTTTGATCTCTGAGAGTTTTCATTTCAACAAGGGTGTCATACCGGCTTTTAAAAGGCACATTAAAACGCTAGTTGGAACACTAGCCTAACTACCATTTTCATTTCTTAGTGTTCTCAATACTTTCATACTGTTCTATAGCTCTAGGAAAATGAATTTTTCAGTGTTTCACCAACTCCTTTTCCCGGAAACACCAACTCCTTTTGATGGGAAAAATAAATGTAAACAGTGTCACACTCGGTTTTCAGCTGTTTGAACAAGATTTCCCAGTGACAAAATTGTGCTGTTCAGATATTCAGTGTATTGGAACATGTATTCTTGTGTATGAAGCACATTTCTAAATATTTCCCTAGTCTGGAGTTCTGAATTCTCAGTGCGACACTCCCATTTGTCCAGTGGTTGAAGCTCATTCATTGTGAATTCCCAATGTTACTACACCGTGACCCTAACCCTGTCCCTAAACCTCGAACCCTAAACCCTATACCTAGCCCTAACCTGCGTCGGAACCCTAGCTAGCCCCGAACCCTTATCCTAACCCTAACCCTAGCCCGAATCCGCAATTCTCTAACCCTAACACCAGAACTAACTTCGATGAGGTCATCACTCCCAGCTGGTCCCCTGGCCAAATCATCATCACCTGGGATCACTTGAGCCTGCCCACGTGGCCCCTCCCCTTGGTGACGTCATCACTTCCGGTTTTAAGGGCCTAACCAGGCGTCTCTCAAAAACGCCAACACATTGACCCTGAATTAGAAAATGTCACCAGTATCAAACTCGGTTCTATGTTCTTTGAACACGATCTCCTTGTCATGAAAGAATGTTTTACAGATATTAAGGCCCTTTTTTTACGTATTCCTAGTGATTGAAGCACGTTCTTATATATTCACCTAGGTTATCATTGTGAATTTCCCGAGTTGGAGTCACTTTATTCCAGTGACTCAAGCTCCTTCATTGTGAATTCCAATTTGTTTAAACAGCGTTGTTTTTTTTTACAAATATACCAGCACTTTAACCATTATTACCACTTGAAAGTTTATCCTACCTTTCACAGCGCTTTGGATACATATTCCCAGTATATCAAAATTCAGTAGAGATGTTCGGGTTCTAAAACGTATTCCAAGAGTTCTAGAGACACTCTGACACATCCCACAGGTTTGTTGTTTTGAGCTCTGAGAGTTTTCATTTCAACAAGGGTGTCATACCGGCTTTTAAAAGGCACATTAAAACGCTACTTGGAACACTAGCCTAACTACCATTTTCATTTCTTAGTGTTCTCAATACTTTCATACTGTTCTATAGCTCTAGGAAAATGAATTTTTCAGTGTGTTTCACCAACTCCTTTTCCCGGAAATGCCAACTCCTTTTGACGGGAAAAATAAATGTAAACAGTGTCACACTCTCGTTTCTCAGCTGTTTGAACAAGATTTCCCAGTGTCAAAATTGTGCTGTTCAGATATTCAGTGTATTGGAACATGTATTCTTGTGTATGAAGCACATTTCTAAATATTTCCCTAGTCTGGAGTTGTGAATTCTCAGTGCGACACTCCCATTTGTCCAGTGGTTGAAGCTCATTCATTGTGAATTCCCAATGTTACTACACCGTGACCATAACCCTGTCCCTAAACCTCTAACCCTAACCCTATACCTAGCCCTAACCTGCGTCGGAACCATAGCTGGCCCGAACCCTTATCCTAACCCTAACCCTAGCCCGAACCGCAATTCTCTAACCCTAACAGAAGAAAGAACCTCGATGAGGTCATCACTCCCAGCTGGTCCCCTGGCCAAATCATCATCACCTGGGATCAATTGAGCCTGCCCACGTGGCCCCTCCCCCTTAGTGACGTCATCACTTCCGGTTCAACGGACTAACCAGGCATCTCTCAAAAACGCCAACACATTGACCCTGAATTATAAATGTAACCTGTATCCAACTCGGTTCTATGTTCTTTGAACACGATCTCCTTGTCATGAATGAATGTTTTACAGATATTAAGGCCCTTTATTTACGTATTCCTAGTGATTGAAGCACGTTCTTATATATTCACCTAGGTTATCATTGTGAATTTCCCGAGTTGGAGTCACTTTCTTCCAGTGACTCAAGCTCCACACTCTGACACATCCCACAGGTTTGTTGTT
>JAJQQW010000023.1:27069528-27213203 GCA_025583905.1 Ia io
CACAGGAAGCCAATTGTAAGACATTGTAAGCAAGACTAGGAATAAAGGCGAAAAAGCAGTGAATTGAACAGAATAGCTTAGAGAGTCAAGGGAAAGTACATCACAATGTTAGGATATAGTAAGGACAGTGTTTCATACAAGGTGGGCAACCCTAGAATACAGCAAATAGCACATTTAAGCAGCTTTCGTACCACTAGAATTCACTACAAAGTAGCAATCAACTGTAAAACAGGTGAGAGACAAGTGTATATAGCTTCCGAAGTTCAGAGAAGAGATTGTAAAGTGTTTTGTACATGTGGTGGAGTCTCATAAGTAGAGCAGAAGGCCAATTATAGGTCACTGCAAGAAAGAAGTAGTAATGCAGAGCAAATAATAGTGAATAGAACAGAATTGTGAGAATACAAGTGGAAAAAGACAACAAAATACATGTCTATAGTATAGAAAGGTCTTTATACACTGCAGAAAACCCTTTAAATAGAGCAAACTGCACATTGAACCAGTCTTTGAAACCACTGGAATTCACTGAAATGTAGCATTAAACAGTAAAACAGTTGACAGACATAGTGTATGTAGCTTCTCCAGTTAAGAGAAGCATGCACAAAGCTGTTTGTACATGTGGGGGAAGTCCATAAGTAGAGCAAGGGCCCAATTGTAGGACACTGCAAGAAACCAGTAGCAAATCAGAGCCAATAATAATGAATATAACAGAATTGTGAGAGAACACGTGGGAAAGACATCAAAATGTAAGACTACAGTATAGAAAGTATGTTAGACACTGCAGAAATCCTTGAAATACAGCAAGTACACATTAAACAAGTCTTTAAAACCACTATAATTCACCGAAAAGTAGCATTAAACTGTAAAACATACTTGGGAGAGAAGTGTATATTGCTTTTCCACTTCAGACAGCAGTGTAGAAAGGAGCTTCTACGATGTAGGTAAGTCCGGTAACTGCCACAGGAAGCCAATTGTAAGACATTGTAAGCAAGACTAGGAATAAAGGCGAAATAGCAGTGAATTGAAGAGAATAGCTAGAGAGTCAAGGGAAAGTACATCACAATGTTAGGATATAGTAAAGAACGTGTTTCATACAGTGCGGGCCATCCTAGACTAGAGCAAATAGCATATATAAGCAGCTTTAGGACCACTAGAATTCACTACAAAGTAGCAATCAACTGTAAAACAGGTGAGAGACAAGTGTATATAGCTTCCCAAGTTCAGAGAAGAAAGTATAAAGTGTTTTGTACATGTGGTAAAGTCTCATAAGTAGAGCAGAAGGCCAATTATAGGTCACTGCAAGAAAGAAGTAGTAATGCAGAGCAAATAATAGTGAATAGAACAGAATTGTGAGAATACAAGTGGAAAAGACAACAAAATATGTCTATAATATACAACGGTCTTTGTACACTTCAGAAAACCCTTTAAATAGAGCAAAGTGCACATTGAACCAGTCTTTGAAACCACTGGAATTCACTGAAATGTAGCATTAAACAGTAAAACATTGACAGACAAGTGTATGTAGCTTCTCCAGTTAACAGAAGCATGCACAAAGCTGTTTGTACATGTGGGGAAGTCCATAAGTAGAACAAAGGGCCAATTGTAGGACACTGCAAGAAACCAGTAGCAAATCAGAGCCCATAATAATGAATATAACAGAATTGTGAGAGAACACGTGGGAAAGACATCAAAATGTAAGTCTACAGTATAGAAAGTATGTTAGACACTGCAGAAATCCTTGAAATACAGCAAGTGCACATTAAACCGTTCGTTAAAACCACTATAATTCAACAAAAAGTAGCATTAAACTGTAAAACATACTTGGGAGACAAGTGTATATTGCTTTTCCACTTCAGACAGCAGTGTAGAAAGGAGCTTCTACGATGTAGGTAAGTCCGGTAACTGCAAAAGGAAGCCAATTGTAAGACATTGTAAGCAAGACTAGGAATAAAGGCGAAATAGCAGTGAATTGAAGAGAATAGCTAGAGAGTCAAGGGAAAGTATATCACAATGTTAGGATATAGTAAGGAAAGTGTTTCATACAATGTGGGCAATCCTAGAGTAGAGCAAATAGCACATTTAAGCAGCTTTCGTACCACTAGAATTCACTACAAAGTAGCAATCAACTGTAAAACAGGTGAGAGACAAGTGTATATAGCTTCCCAAGTTCAGAGAAAAGCGTATAAAGTGTTTTGTACTTGTGGTAAAGTCTCATCAGTAGAGCAGAAGGCCAATTATAGGTCACTGCAAGAAAGAAGTAGTAATGCAGAGCAAATAACTGTGAATAGAACAATTGTGAGAATACAAGTGGAAAAGACAACAAAATATGTCTACAGTATACAAAGGTCTTTGTACACTGCAAAAAACCCTTTAAATAGAGGAAAGTGCACATTGAACCAGTCTTTGACACCACTGGAATTCACTGAAATGTAGCATTAAACGGTAAAACAGTTGACAGACAAGTGTATGTAGCTTCTCCAGTTAACAGAAGCATGCCCAAAGTTGTACATGTGGGGAAGTCCATAAGTACAGTAAAGGGCCAATTATAGGACACTGCAAGAAACCAGTAGCAAATCAGAGCCAACAATTGTGAATATAACAGAATTGTGAGAGAAAACGTGGGAAAGACATCAAAATGTAAGTCTACAGTATAGAAAGTATGTTAGACACTGCAGAAATCCTTGAAATACAGCAAGTGCACATTAAACCGTTCGTTAAAACCACTATAATTCAACAAAAAGTAGCATTAAACTGTAAAACATACTTGGGAGACAAGTGTACATTGCTTTTCCACTTCAGACAGCAGTGTAGAAAGGAGCTTCTAGGATGTAGGTAAGTCCGGTAACTGCAACAGAAAGCCAGTTTTTAAGACATTGTAAGCAAGTCTAGGAATAAAGGCGAAATAGCAGTGAATTGAAGAGAATAGCTAGAGAGTCAAGGGAAATTGAATCACAATGTTAGGATATAGTAAAGAAAGTGTTTCATACAGTGCGGGCAATCCTAGAGTAGAGCAAATAGCACATTTAAGCAGCTTTCGTACCACTAGAATTCACTACAAAGTAGCAATCAACTGTAAAACAGGTGAGAGACAACTGTATATAGCTTCCCAAGTTCAGAGAAGATTGTTTAATGTTCTTTGTACATGTGGTAAAGTCTCATCAGTAGAGCAGAAGGCCAATTATAGGTCACTGCAAGAAAGAAGTAGTAATGCAGAGCAAATAATAGTGAATAGAACAATTGTGAGAATACAAGTGGAAAAGACAACAATATATGTCTACAATATGCAAAGGTCTTTGTACACTGCAGAAAACCCTTTAAATAGAGCAAAGTGCACATTGATCCAGTCTTTGACACCTCTGGAATTCACTGAAATTTACCATTAAACGGTAAAACAGTTGACAGTCAAGTGTATGTAGCTTCTCCAGATAACAGAAGCATGCACAAAGCTGTTTGTACATGTGGAGAAGTCCCATAAGTAGAGCAAAAGGCCAATTATAGGACACTGCAAGAAACCAGTAGCAGATCGCAGCCCATAATAATGAATATAACAGAATTGTGAGAGAACACGTGGGAAAGACATCAAAATGTAAGACTACAGTATAGAAAGTATGTTAGACACTGCAGTAATACTTGAAATACAGCAAGTACACATTAAACAAGTCTTTTAAACCACTATAATTCACCGAAAAGTAGCATTAAACTATAAAACATACTTGGGAGAGAAGTGTATATTGCTTTTCCACTTCAGACAGCAGTGTAGAAAGGAGCTTCTACGATGTAGGTAAGTCCGGTAACTGCCACAGGAAGCCAATTGTAAGACATTGTAAGCAAGACTAGGAATAAAGGCGAAATAGCAGTGAATTGAACAGAATAGTTAGAGAGTCAAGGGAAAGTACATCACAATGTTAGGATATAGTAAGGACAGTGTTTCATACAAGGTGGGCAACCCTAGAATACAGCAAATAGCACATTTAAGCAGCTTTTGTACCACTAGAATTCACTACAAAGTAGCTATCAACTGTAAAACAGGTGAGAGACAAGTGTATATAGCTTCCGAAGTTCAGAGAAGAGATTGTAAAGTGTTTTGTACATGTGGTGGAGTCTCATAAGTAGAGCAGAAGGCCAATTATAGGTCACTGCAAGAAAGAAGTAGTAATGCAGAGCAAATAATAGTGAATAGAACAGAATTGTGAGAATACAAGTGGAAAAGACAACAAAATACAAATCTATAGTATAGAAAGGTCTTTATACACTGCAGAAAACTGTTTAACTAGAGCAAACTGCACATTGAACCAGTCTTTGAAACCACTGGAATTCACTGAAATGTAGCATTAAACAGTAAAACAGTTGACAGACATAGTGTATGTAGCTTCTCCAGTTAAGAGAAGCATGCACAAAGCTGTTTTGTACATGTGGGGAAGTCCATAAGTAGAGCAAAGGGCCCAATTGTAGGACACTGCAAGAAACCAGTAGCAAATCAGAGCCAATAATAGTGAATATAACAGAATTGTGAGAGAACACGTGGGAAAGACATCAAAATGTAAGTCTACAGTATAGAAAGTATGTTAGACACTGCAGAAATCCTTGAAATACAGCAAGTGCACATTAAACCATTCTTTTAAAACCACTATAATTCACCAAAAAGTAGCATTAAACTGTAAAAACATACTTGGGAGACAAGTGTATATTGCTTTTCCACTTCAGACAGCAGTGTAGAAAGGAGCTTCTACGATGTAGGTAAGTCCGGTAACTGCCACAGGAAGCCAATTGTAAGACATTGTAAGCAAGACTAGGAATAAAGGCGAAATAGCAGTGAATTGAAGAGAATAGCTAGAGAGTCAAGGGAAAGTACATCACAATGTTAGGATATAGTAAAGAACGTGTTTCATACAGTGCGGGCCATCCTAGACTAGAGCAAATAGCATATATAAGCAGCTTTAGGACCACTAAATTCACTACAAAGTAGCAATCAACTGTAAAACAGGTGAGAGACAAACTGTATATAGGTTCCCAAGTTCAGAGAAGAAAGTATAAAGTGTTTTGTACATGTGGTAAAGTCTCATAAGTAGAGCAGAAGGCCAATTATAGGTCACTGCAAGAAAGAAGTAGTAATGCAGAGCAAATAATAGTGAATAGAACAGAATTGTGAGAATACAAGTGGAAAAGACAACAAAATATGTCTATAATATACAACGGTCTTTGTACACTTCAGAAAACCCTTTTAAATAGAGCAAAGTGCACATTGAACCAGTCTTTGAAACCACTGGAATTCACTGAAATGTAGCATTAAACAGTAAAAACATTGACAGACAAGTGTATGTAGCTTCTCCAGTTAACAGAAGCATGCACAAAGCTGTTTGTACATGTGGGGAAGTCCATAAGTAGAACAAAGGCCCAATTGTAGGACACTGCAAGAAACCAGTAGCAAATCAGAGCCCATAATAATGAATATAACAGAATTGTGAGAGAACACGTGGGAAAGACATCAAAATGTAAGACTACAGTATAGAAAGTATGTTAGACACTGCAGAAATCCTTGAAATACAGCAAGTGCACATTAAACCGTTCGTTAAAAAACCACTATAATTCACCAAAAAGTAGCATTAAACTGTAAAATATACTTGGGGGAGATAAGTGTATATTTCTTTTCCACTTCGGAGGGCAGTGTAGAAAGGTGCTTCTACGATGTAGGTAAGTCCGGTAACTGCAACAGGAAGCCAATTGTAAGACATTGTAAGCAAGACTAGGAATAAAGGCGAAATAGCAGTGAATTGAAGAGAATAGCTAGAGAGTCAAGGGAAAGTATATCACAATGTTAGGATATAGTAAGGAAAGTGTTTCATACAATGTGGGCAATCCTAGAGTAGAGCAAATAGCACATTTAAGCAGCTTTCGTACCACTAGAATTCACTACAAAGTAGCAATCAACTGTAAAACAGGTGAGAGACAAGTGTATATAGCTTCCCAAGTTCAGAGAAAAGCGTATAAAGTGTTTTGTACTTGTGGTAAAGTCTCATCAGTAGAGCAGAAGGCCAATTATAGGTCACTGCAAGAAAGAAGTAGTAATGCAGAGCAAATAATTGTGAATAGAACAATTGTGAGAATACAAGTGGAAAAGACAACAAAATATGTCTACAGTATACAAAGGTCTTTGTACACTGCAAAAACCCTTTAAATAGAGCAAAGTGCACATTGAACCAGTATTTGACACCACTGGAATTCACTGAAATGTAGCATTAAACGGTAAAACAGTTGACAGACAAGTGTATGTAGCTTCTCCAGTTAACAGAAGCATGCCCAAAGCTGTTTGTACATGTGGGGAAGTCCATAAGTACAGTAAAGGGCCAATTATAGGACACTGCAAGAAACCAGTAGCAAATCAGAGCCAACAATTGTGAATATAACAGAATTGTGAGAGAAAACGTGGGAAAGACATCAAAATGTAAGTCTACAGTATAGAAAGAAAGTATGTTAGACACTGCAGAAATCCTTGAAATACAGCAAGTGCACATTAAACCGTCGTTTAAAACCACTATAATTCAACAAAAAGTAGCATTAAACTGTAAAACATACTTGGGAGACAAGTGTACATTGCTTTTCCACTTCAGACAGCAGTGTAGAAAGGAGCTTCTAGGATGTAGGTAAGTCCGGTAACTGCAACAGAAAGCCAGTTTTAAGACATTGTAAGCAAGTCTAGGAATAAAGGCGAAATAGCAGTGAATTGAAGAGAATAGCTAGAGAGTCAAGGGAAATTGAATCACAATGTTAGGATATAGTAAAGAAAGTGTTTCATACAGTGCGGGCAATCCTAGAGTATAGAGCAAATAGCACATTTAAGCAGCTTTCGTACCACTAGAATTCACTACAAAGTAGCAATCAACTGTAAAACAGGTGAGAGACAACTGTATATAGCTTCCCAAGTTCAGAGAAGATTGTTTAATGTTCTTTGTACATGTGGTAAAGTCTCATCAGTAGAGCAGAAGGCCAATTATAGGTCACTGCAAGAAAGAAGTAGTAATGCAGAGCAAATAATAGTGAATAGAACAATTGTGAGAATACAAGTGGAAAAAAGACAACAATATATGTCTACAATATGCAAAGGTCTTTGTACACTGCAGAAAACCCTTTAAATAGAGCAAAGTGCACATTGATCCAGTCTTTGACACCTCTGGAATTCACTGAAATTTACCATTAAACGGTAAAACAGTTGACAGTCAAGTGTATGTAGCTTCTCCAGATAACAGAAGCATGCACAAAGCTGTTTGTACATGTGGAGAAGTCCCATAAGTAGAGCAAAAGGCCAATTATAGGACACTGCAAGAAACCAGTAGCAGATCGCAGCCCATAATAATGAATATAACAGAATTGTGAGAGAACACGTGGGAAAGACATCAAAATGTAAGACTACAGTATAGAAAGTATGTTAGACACTGCAGTAATCCTTGAAATACAGCAAGTACAATTAAACAAGTCTTTTAAACCACTATAATTCACCGAAAAGTAGCATTAAACTATAAAACATACTTGGGAGAGAAGTGTATATTGCTTTTCCACTTCAGACAGCAGTGTAGAAAGGAGCTTCTACGATGTAGGTAAGTCCGGTAACTGCCACAGGAAGCCAATTGTAAGACATTGTAAGCAAGACTAGGAATAAAGGCGAAAAAGCAGTGAATTGAAGAGAATAGCTAGAGAGTCAAGGGAAAGTACATCACAATGTTAGGATATAGTAAGGACAGTGTTTCATACAAGGTGGGCAACCCTAGAATACAGCAAATAGCACATTTAAGCAGCTTTCGTACCACTAGAATTCACTACAAAGTAGCAATCAACTGTAAAACAGGTGAGAGACAAGTGTATATAGCTTCCGAAGTTCAGAGAAGAGATTGTAAAGTGTTTTGTACATGTGGTGGAGTCTCATAAGTAGAGCAGAAGGCCAATTATAGGTCACTGCAAGAAAGAAGTAGTAGTAATGCAGAGCAAATAATAGTGAATAGAACAGAATTGTGAGAATACAAGTGGAAAAGACAACAAAAATACAAATCTATAGTATAGAAAGGTGTTTATACACTGCAGAAAACTGTTTAACTAGAGCAAACTGCACATTGAACCAGTCTTGAAAAACCACTGGAATTCACTGAAATGTAGCATTAAACAGTAAAACAGTTGACAGACATATGTATGTAGCTTCTCCAGTTAAGAGAAGCATGCACAAAGCTGTTGGTACATGTGGGGAAGTCCATAAGTAGAGCAAAGGCCCAATTGTAGGACACTGCAAGAAACCAGTAGCAAATCAGAGCCAATAATAGTGAATATAACAGAATTGTGAGAGAACACGTGGGAAAGACATCAAAATGTAAGACTACAGTATAGAAAGTATGTTAGACACTGCAGAAATCCTTGAAATACAGCAAGTACACATTAAACCAGTCTTTTTAAAACCACTATAATTCAACAAAAAGTAGCATTAAACTGTAAAACATACTTGGGAGAGAAGTGTATATTGCTTTTCCACTTCAGACAGCAGTGTAGAAAGGAGCTTCTACGATGTAGGTAAGTCCGGTAACTGCCACAGGAAGCCAATTGTAAGACATTGTAAGCAAGACTAGGAATAAAGGCGAAATAGCAGTGAATTGAAGAGAATAGCTAGAGAGTCAAGGGAAAGTACATCACAATGTTAGGATATAGTAAAGAACGTGTTTCATACAGTGCGGGCCATCCTAGACTAGAGCAAATAGCATATATAAGCAGCTTTAGGACCACTAGAATTCACTACAAAGTAGCAATCAACTGTAAAACAGGTGAGAGACAACTGTATATAGGTTCCCAAGTTCAGAGAAGAAAGTATAAAGTGTTTTGTACATGTGGTAAAGTCTCATAAGTAGAGCAGAAGGCCAATTATAGGTCACTGCAAGAAAGAAGTAGTAATGCAGAGCAAATAATAGTGAATAGAACAGAATTGTGAGAATACAACAAGTGGAAAAGACAACAAAATATGTCTATAATATACAACGGTCTTTGTACACTTCAGAAAACCCTTTAAATAGAGCAAAGTGCACATTGAACCAGTCTTTGAAACCACTGGAATTCACTGAAATGTAGCATTAAACAGTAAAACATTGACAGACAAGTGTATGTAGCTTCTCCAGTTAACAGAAGCATGCACAAAGCTGTTTGTACATGTGGGGAAGTCCATAAGTAGAACAAAGGCCCAATTGTAGGACACTGCAAGAAACCAGTAGCAAATCAGAGCCCATAATAATGAATATAACAGAATTGTGAGAGAACACGTGGGAAAGACATCAAAATGTAAGACTACAGTATAGAAAGTATGTTAGACACTGCAGAAATCCTTGAAATACAGCAAGTGCACATTAAACCGTTCGTTTTTAAAACCACTATAATTCACCAAAAAGTAGCATTAAACTGTAAAATATACTTGGGAGACAAGTGTATATTGCTTTTCCACTTCGGAGAGGGCAGTGTAGAAAGGTGCTTCTACGATGTAGGTAAGTCCGGTAACTGCAACAGGAAGCCAATTGTAAGACATTGTAAGCAAGACTAGGAATAAAGGCGAAATAGCAGTGAATTGAAGAGAATAGCTAGAGAGTCAAGGGAAAGTATATCACAATGTTAGGATATAGTAAAGGAAAGTGTTTCATACAATGTGGGCAATCCTAGAGTAGAGCAAATAGCACATTTAAGCAGCTTTCGTACCACTAGAATTCACTACAAAGTAGCAATCAACTGTAAAACAGGTGAGAGACAAGTGTATATAGCTTCCCAAGTTCAGAGAAAAGCGTATAAAGTGTTTTGTACTTGTGGTAAAGTCTCATCAGTAGAGCAGAAGGCCAATTATAGGTCACTGCAAGAAAGAAGTAGTAATGCAGAGCAAATAATTGTGAATAGAACAATTGTGAGAATACAAGTGGAAAAGACAACAAAATATGTCTACAGTATACAAAGGTCTTTGTACACACTGCAAAAACCCTTTAAATAGAGCAAAGTGCACATTGAACCAGTCTTTGACACCACTGGAATTCACTGAAATGTAGCATTAAACGGTAAAACAGTTGACAGACAAGTGTATGTAGCTT
Source organism: Ia io (assembly GCA_025583905.1). Classification (NCBI taxonomy): domain Eukaryota; kingdom Metazoa; phylum Chordata; class Mammalia; order Chiroptera; family Vespertilionidae; genus Ia; species Ia io. The sequence continues at coordinate 27,079,620 of JAJQQW010000023.1, forward strand.
CTCCAGTTAACAGAAGCATGCCCAAAGTTGTACATGTGGGGAAGTCCATAAGTACAGTAAAGGGCCAATTATAGGACACTGCAAGAAACCAGTAGCAAATCAGAGCCAACAATTGTGAATATAACAGAATTGTGAGAGAAAACGTGGGAAAGACATCAAAATGTAAGTCTACAGTATAGAAAGTATGTTAGACACTGCAGAAATCCTTGAAATACAGCAAGTGCACATTAAACCGTTCGTTAAAACCACTATAATTCAACAAAAAGTAGCATTAAACTGTAAAACATACTTGGGAGACAAGTGTACATTGCTTTTCCACTTCAGACAGCAGTGTAGAAAGGAGCTTCTAGGATGTAGGTAAGTCCGGTAACTGCAACAGAAAGCCAGTTTTAAGACATTGTAAGCAAGTCTAGGAATAAAGGCGAAATAGCAGTGAATTGAAGAGAATAGCTAGAGAGTCAAGGGAAATTGAATCACAATGTTAGGATATAGTAAAGAAAGTGTTTCATACAGTGCGGGCAATCCTAGAGTAGAGCAAATAGCACATTTAAGCAGCTTTCGTACCACTAGAATTCACTACAAAGTAGCAATCAACTGTAAAACAGGTGAGAGACAACTGTATATAGCTTCCCAAGTTCAGAGAAGATTGTTTAATGTTCTTTGTACATGTGGTAAAGTCTCATCAGTAGAGCAGAAGGCCAATTATAGGTCACTGCAAGAAAGAAGTAGTAATGCAGAGCAAATAATAGTGAATAGAACAATTGTGAGAATACAAGTGGAAAAGACAACAAATATATGTCTACAATATGCAAAGGTCTTTGTACACTGCAGAAAAACCCTTTAAATAGAGCAAAGTGCACATTGATCCAGTCTTTGACACCTCTGGAATTCACTGAAATTTACCATTAAACGGTAAAACAGTTGACAGTCAAGTGTATGTAGCTTCTCCAGATAACAGAAGCATGCACAAAGCTGTTTGTACATGTGGAGAAGTCCCATAAGTAGAGCAAAAGGCCAATTATAGGACACTGCAAGAAACCAGTAGCAGATCGCAGCCCATAATAATGAATATAACAGAATTGTGAGAGAACACGTGGGAAAGACATCAAAATGTAAGACTACAGTATAGAAAGTATGTTAGACACTGCAGTAATCCTTGAAATACAGCAAGTACACATTAAACAAGTCTTTTTAAACCACTATAATTCACCGAAAAGTAGCATTAAACTATAAAACATACTTGGGAGAGAAGTGTATATTGCTTTTCCACTTCAGACAGCAGTGTAGAAAGGAGCTTCTACGATGTAGGTAAGTCCGGTAACTGCCACAGGAAGCCAATTGTAAGACATTGTAAGCAAGACTAGGAATAAAGGCGAAAAAGCAGTGAATTCTACAGAATACTTAGTCAAGGGAAAGTACATCACAATGTTAGGATATAGTAAGGACAGTGTTTCATACAAGGTGGGCAACCCTAGAATACAGCAAATAGCACATTTAAGCAGCTTTCGTACCACTAGAATTCACTACAAAGTAGCTATCAACTGTAAAACAGGTGAGAGACAAGTGTATATAGCTTCCGAAGTTCAGAGAAGAGATTGTAAAGTGTTTTGTACATGTGGTGGAGTCTCATAAGTAGAGCAGAAGGCCAATTATAGGTCACTGCAAGAAAGAAGTAGTAATGCAGAGCAAATAATAGTGAATAGAACAGAATTGTGAGAATACAAGTGGAAAAGACAACAAAATACAAATCTATAGTATAGAAAGGTGTTTATACACTGCAGAAAACTGTTTAACTAGAGCAAACTGCACATTGAACCAGTCTTTGAAACCACTGGAATTCACTGAAATGTAGCATTAAACAGTAAAACAGTTGGACAGACATATGTATGTAGCTTCTCCAGTTAAGAGAAGCATGCACAAAGCTGTTTGTACATGTGGGGAAGTCCATAAGTAGAGCAAAGGCCCAATTGTAGGACACTGCAAGAAACCAGTAGCAAATCAGAGCCAATAATAGTGAATATAACAGAATTGTGAGAGAACACGTGGGAAAGACATCAAAATGTAAGACTACAGTATAGAAAGTATGTTAGACACTGCAGAAATCCTTGAAATACAGCAAGTACACATTAAACAAGTCTTTTAAAACCACTATAATTCACCGAAAAGTAGCATTAAACTGTAAAAAACATACTTGGGAGAGAAGTGTATATTGCTTTTCCACTTCAGACAGCAGTGTAGAAAGGAGCTTCTACGATGTAGGTAAGTCCGGTAACTGCCACAGGAAGCCAATTTGTAAGACATTGTAAGCAAGACTAGGAATAAAGGCGAAATAGCAGTGAATTGAAGAGAATAGCTAGAGAGTCAAGGGAAAGTACATCACAATGTTAGGATATAGTAAAGAACGTGTTTCATACAGTGCGGGCCATCCTAGACTAGAGCAAATAGCATATATAAGCAGCTTTAGGACCACTAGAATTCACTACAAAGTAGCAATCAACTGTAAAACAGGTGAGAGACCACTGTATATAGGTTCCCAAGTTCAGAGAAGAAAGTATAAAGTGTTTTGTACATGTGGTAGTGTCTCATAAGTAGAGCAGAAGGCCAATTATAGGTCACTGCAAGAAAAAAGTAGTAATGCAGAGCAAATAATAGTGAATAGAACAGAATTGTGAGAATACAAGTGGAAAAGACAACAAAATATGTCTATAATATACAACGGTCTTTGTACACTTCAGAAAACCCTTTAAATAGAGCAAAGTGCACATTGAACCAGTCTTGGAAACCACTGGAATTCACTGAAATGTAGCATTAAACAGTAAAACATTGACAGACAAGTGTATGTAGCTTCTCCAGTTAACAGAAGCATGCACAAAGCTGTTTTTGTACATGTGGGGAAGTCCATAAGTAGAACAAAGGCCCAATTGTAGGACACTGCAAGAAACCAGTAGCAAATCAGAGCCCATAATAATAATGAATATAACAGAATTGTGAGAGAACACGTGGGAAAGACATCAAAATGTAAGTCTACAGTATAGAAAGTATGTTAGACACTGCAGAAATCCTTGAAATACAGCAAGTGCACATTAAACCGTTCGTTTAAAACCACTATAATTCAACAAAAAGTAGCATTAAACTGTAAAACATACTTGGGAGACAAGTGTATATTGCTTTTCCACTTCAGAGGGCAGTGTAGAAAGGTGCTTCTACGATGTAGGTAAGTCCGGTAACTGCAACAGGAAGCCAATTGTAAGACATTGTAAGCAAGACTAGGAATAAAGGCGAAATAGCAGTGAATTGAAGAGAATAGCTAGAGAGTCAAGGGAAAGTATATCACAATGTTAGGATATAGTAAAGGAAAGTGTTTCATACAATGTGGGCAAATCCTAGAGTAGAGCAAATAGCACATTTAAGCAGCTTTCGTACCACTAGAATTCACTACAAAGTAGCAATCAACTGTAAAACAGGTGAGAGACAAGTGTATATAGCTTCCCAAGTTCAGAGAAAAGCGTATAAAGTGTTTTGTACTTGTGGTAAAGTCTCATCAGTAGAGCAGAAGGCCAATTATAGGTCACTGCAAGAAAGAAGTAGTAATGCAGAGCAAATAATTGTGAATAGAACAATTGTGAGAATACAAGTGGAAAAGACAACAAAATATGTCTACAGTATACAAAGGTCTTTGTACACTGCAAAAAACCCTTTAAATAGAGCAAAGTGCACATTGAACCAGTATTTGACACCACTGGAATTCACTGAAATGTAGCATTAAACGGTAAAACAGTTGACAGACAAGTGTATGTAGCTTCTCCAGTTAACAGAAGCATGCCCAAAGTTGTACATGTGGGGAAGTCCATAAGTACAGTAAAGGGCCAATTATAGGACACTGCAAGAAACCAGTAGCAAATCAGAGCCAACAATTGTGAATATAACAGAATTGTGAGAGAAAACGTGGGAAAGACATCAAAATGTAAGTCTACAGTATAGAAAGTATGTTAGACACTGCAGAAATCCTTGAAATACAGCAAGTGCACATTAAACCGTTCGTTAAAACCACTATAATTCAACAAAAAGTAGCATTAAACTGTAAAACATACTTGGGAGACAAGTGTACATTGCTTTTCCACTTCAGACAGCAGTGTAGAAAGGAGCTTCTAGGATGTAGGTAAGTCCGGTAACTGCAACAGAAAGCCAGTTTTAAGACATTGTAAGCAAGTCTAGGAATAAAGGCGAAATAGCAGTGAATTGAAGAGAATAGCTAGAGAGTCAAGGGAAATTGAATCACAATGTTAGGATATAGTAAAGAAAGTGTTTCATACATACAGTGCGGGCAATCCTAGAGTAGAGCAAATAGCACATTTAAGCAGCTTTCGTACCACTAGAATTCACTACTACAAAGTAGCAATCAACTGTAAAACAGGTGAGAGACAACTGTATATAGCTTCCCAAGTTCAGAGAAGATTGTTTAATGTTCTTTGTACATGTGGTAAAGTCTCATCAGTAGAGCAGAAGGCCAATTATAGGTCACTGCAAGAAAGAAGTAGTAATGCAGAGCAAATAATAGTGAATAGAACAATTGTGAGAATACAAGTGGAAAAGACAACAAAATATATGTCTACAATATGCAAAGGTCTTTGTACACTGCAGAAAACCCTTTAAATAGAGCAAAGTGCACATTGATCCAGTCTTTGACACCTCTGGAATTCACTGAAATTTACCATTAAACGGTAAAACAGTTGACAGTCAAGTGTATGTAGCTTCTCCAGATAACAGAAGCATGCACAAAGCTGTTTGTACATGTGGAGAAGTCCCATAAGTAGAGCAAAAGGCCAATTATAGGACACTGCAAGAAACCAGTAGCAGATCGCAGCCCATAATAATGAATATAACAGAATTGTGAGAGAACACGTGGGAAAGACATCAAAATGTAAGACTAGAGTGTAGAAAGTATGTTAGACACTGCAGTAATCCTTGAAATACAGCAAGTACACATTAAACAAGTCTTTTAAACCACTATAATTCACCGAAAAGTAGCATTAAACTATAAAACATACTTGGGAGAGAAGTGTATATTGCTTTTCCACTTCAGACAGCAGTGTAGAAAGGAGCTTCTACGATGTAGGTAAGTCCGGTAACTGCCACAGGAAGCCAATTGTAAGACATTGTAAGCAAGACTAGGAATAAAGGCGAAATAGCAGTGAATTGAAGAGAATAGCTAGAGAGTCAAGGGAAAGTACATCACAATGTTAGGATATAGTAAAGAACGTGTTTCATACAGTGCGGGCCATCCTAGACTAGAGCAAATAGCATATATAAGCAGCTTTAGGACCACTAGAATTCACTACAAAGTAGCAATCAACTGTAAAACAGGTGAGAGAGACAAGTGTATATAGGTTCCCAAGTTCAGAGAAGAAAGTATAAAGTGTTTTGTACATGTGGTAAAGTCTCATAAGTAGAGCAGAAGGCCAATTATAGGTCACTGCAAGAAAAAAAGTAGTAATGCAGAGCAAATAATAGTGAATAGAACAGAATTGTGAGAATACAAGTGGAAAAAAGACAACAAAATATGTCTATAATATACAACGGTCTTTGTACACTTCAGAAAACCCTTTAAATAGAGCAAAGTGCACATTGAACCAGTCTTGGAAACCACTGGAATTCACTGAAATGTAGCATTAAACAGTAAAACATTGACAGACAAGTGTATGTAGCTTCTCCAGTTAACAGAAGCATGCACAAAGCTGTTTGTACATGTGGGGAAGTCCATAAGTAGAACAAAGGCCAATTGTAGGACACTGCAAGAAACCAGTAGCAAATCAGAGCCCATAATAATGAATATAACAGAATTGTGAGAGAACACGTGGGAAAGACATCAAAATGTAAGTCTACAGTATAGAAAGTATGTTAGACACTGCAGAAATCCTTGAAATACAGCAAGTGCACATTAAACCGTTCGTTAAAACCACTATAATTCAACAAAAAGTAGCATTAAACTGTAAAAACATACTTGGGAGAGAAGTGTATATTGCTTTTCCACTTCAGAGGGCAGTGTAGAAAGGAGCTTCTACGATGTAGGTAAGTCCGGTAACTGCAACAGGAAGCCAATTGTAAGACATTGTAAGCAAGACTAGGAATAAAGGCGAAATAGCAGTGAATTGAAGAGAATAGCTAGAGAGTCAAGGGAAAGTATATCACAATGTTAGGATATAGTAAGGAAAGTGTTTCATACAATGTGGGCAATCCTAGAGTAGAGCAAATAGCACATTTAATCAGCTTTCGTACCACTAGAATTCACTACAAAGTAGCAATCAACTGTAAAACAGGTGAGAGACAAGTGTATATAGCTTCCCAAGTTCAGAGAAAAGCGTATAAAGTGTTTTGTACTTGTGGTAAAGTCTCATCAGTAGAGCAGAAGGCCAATTATAGGTCACTGCAAGAAAGAAGTAGTAATGCAGAGCAAATAATTGTGAATAGAACAATTGTGAGAATACAAGTGGAAAAGACAACAAAATATGTCTACAGTATACAAAGGTCTTTGTACACTGCAAAAAACCCTTTAAATAGAGCAAAGTGCACATTGAACCAGTATTTGACACCACTGGAATTCACTGAAATGTAGCATTAAACGGTAAAACAGTTGACAGACAAGTGTATGTAGCTTCTCCAGTTAACAGAAGCATGCCCAAAGTTGTACATGTGGGGAAGTCCATAAGTACAGTAAAGGGCCAATTATAGGACACTGCAAGAAACCAGTAGCAAATCAGAGCCAACAATTGTGAATATAACAGAATTGTGAGAGAAAACGTGGGAAAGACATCAAAATGTAAGTCTACAGTATAGAAAGTATGTTAGACACTGCAGAAATCCTTGAAATACAGCAAGTGCACACATTAAACCGTTCGTTTAAAACCACTATAATTCAACAAAAAGTAGCATTAAACTGTAAAACATACTTGGGAGACAAGTGTACATTGCTTTTCCACTTCAGACAGCAGTGTAGAAAGGAGCTTCTAGGATGTAGGTAAGTCCGGTAACTGCAACAGAAAGCCAGTTTTAAGACATTGTAAGCAAGTCTAGGAATAAAGGCGAAATAGCAGTGAATTGAAGAGAATAGCTAGAGAGTCAAGGGAAATTGAATCACAATGTTAGGATATAGTAAAGAAAGTGTTTCATACAGTGCGGGCAATCCTAGAGTAGAGCAAATAGCACATTTAAGCAGCTTTCGTACCACTAGAATTCACTACAAAGTAGCAATCAACTGTAAAAAACAGGTGAGAGACAACTGTATATAGCTTCCCAAGTTCAGAGAAGATTGTTTAATGTTCTTTGTACATGTGGTAAAGTCTCATCAGTAGAGCAGAAGGCCAATTATAGGTCACTGCAAGAAAGAAGTAGTAATGCAGAGCAAATAATAGTGAATAGAACAATTGTGAGAATACAAGTGGAAAAGACAACAATATATGTCTACAATATGCAAAGGTCTTTGTACACTGCAGAAAACCCTTTAAATAGAGCAAAGTGCACATTGATCCAGTCTTTGACACCTCTGGAATTCACTGAAATTTACCATTAAACGGTAAAACAGTTGACAGTCAAGTGTATGTAGCTTCTCCAGATAACAGAAGCATGCACAAAGCTGTTTGTACATGTGGAGAAGTCCCATAAGTAGAGCAAAAGGCCAATTATAGGACACTGCAAGAAACCAGTAGCAGATCGCAGCCCATAATAATGAATATAACAGAATTGTGAGAGAACACGTGGGAAAGACATCAAAATGTAAGACTACAGTATAGAAAGTATGTTAGACACTGCAGTAATCCTTGAAATACAGCAAGTACACATTAAACAAGTCTTTTAAACCACTATAATTCACCGAAAAGTAGCATTAAACTGTAAAACATACTTGGGAGAGAAGTGTATATTGCTTTTCCACTTCAGACAGCAGTGTAGAAAGGAGCTTCTACGATGTAGGTAAGTCCGGTAACTGCCACAGGAAGCCAATTGTAAGACATTGTAAGCAAGACTAGGAATAAAGGCGAAAAAGCAGTGAATTGAACAGAATAGCTAGAGAGTCAAGGGAAAGTACATCACAATGTTAGGATATAGTAAGGACAGTGTTTCATACAAGGTGGGCAACCCTAGAATACAGCAAATAGCACATTTAAGCAGCTTTCGTACCACTAGAATTCACTACAAAGTAGCAATCAACTGTAAAACAGGTGAGAGACAAGTGTATATAGCTTCCGAAGTTCAGAGAAGAGATTGTAAAGTGTTTTGTACATGTGGTGGAGTCTCATAAGTAGAGCAGAAGGCCAATTATAGGTCACTGCAAGAAAGAAGTAGTAATGCAGAGCAAATAATAGTGAATAGAACAGAATTGTGAGAATACAAGTGGAAAAGACAACAAAATACAAATCTATAGTATAGAAAGGGTGTTTATACACTGCAGAAAAACTGTTTAACTAGAGCAAACTGCACATTGAACCAGTCTTTGAAACCACTGGAATTCACTGAAATGTAGCATTAAACAGTAAAACAGTTGACAGACATATGTATGTAGCTTCTCCAGTTAAGAGAAGCATGCACAAAGCTGTTTGTACATGTGGGGAAGTCCATAAGTAGAGCAAAGGCCCAATTGTAGGACACTGCAAGAAACCAGTAGCAAATCAGAGCCAATAATAGTGAATATAACAGAATTGTGAGAGAACACGTGGGAAAGACATCAAAATGTAAGACTACAGTATAGAAAGTATGTTAGACACTGCAGAAATCCTTGAAATACAGCAAGTACACATTAAACAAGTCTTTTAAAACCACTATAATTCACCGAAAAGTAGCATTAAACTGTAAAACATACTTGGGAGAGAAGTGTATATTGCTTTTCCACTTCAGACAGCAGTGTAGAAAGGAGCTTCTACGATGTAGGTAAGTTCCGGTAACTGCCACAGGAAGCCAATTGTAAGACATTGTAAGCAAGACTAGGAATAAAGGCGAAATAGCAGTGAATTGAAGAGAATAGCTAGAGAGTCAAGGGAAAGTACATCACAATGTTAGGATATAGTAAAGAACGTGTTTCATACAGTGCGGGCCATCCTAGACTAGAGCAAATAGCATATATAAGCAGCTTTACGACCACTAGAATTCACTACAAAGTAGCAATCAACTGTAAAACAGGTGAGAGACAAGTGTATATAGCTTCCCAAGTTCAGAGAAAAGCGTATAAAGTGTTTTTGTACTTGTGGTAAAGTCTCATCAGTAGAGCAGAAGGCCAATTATAGGTCACTGCAAGAAAGAAGTAGTAATGCAGAGCAAATAATTGTGAATAGAACAATTGTGAGAATACAAGTGGAAAAGACAACAAAATATGTCTACAGTATACAAAGGTCTTTGTACACTGCAAAAAACCCTTTAAATAGAGCAAAGTGCACATTGAACCAGTATTTGACACCACTGGAATTCACTGAAATGTAGCATTAAACGGTAAAACAGTTGACAGACAAGTGTATGTAGCTTCTCCAGTTAACAGAAGCATGCCCAAAGTTGTACATGTGGGGAAGTCCATAAGTACAGTAAAGGGCCAATTATAGGACACTGCAAGAAACCAGTAGCAAATCAGAGCCAACAATTGTGAATATAACAGAATTGTGAGAGAAAACGTGGGAAAGACATCAAAATGTAAGTCTACAGTATAGAAAGTATGTTAGACACTGCAGAAATCCTTGAAATACAGCAAGTGCACATTAAACCGTTCGTTTTAAAACCACTATAATTCAACAAAAAGTAGCATTAAACTGTAAAACATACTTGGGAGACAAGTGTACATTGCTTTTCCACTTCAGACAGCAGTGTAGAAAGGAGCTTCTAGGATGTAGGTAAGTCCGGTAACTGCAACAGAAAGCCAGTTTTAAGACATTGTAAGCAAGTCTAGGAATAAAGGCGAAATAGCAGTGAATTGAAGAGAATAGCTAGAGAGTCAAGGGAAATTGAATCACAATGTTAGGATATAGTAAAGAAAGTGTTTCATACAGTGCGGGCAATCCTAGAGTAGAGCAAATAGCACATTTAAGCAGCTTTCGTACCACTAGAATTCACTACAAAGTAGCAATCAACTGTAAAACAGGTGAGAGACAACTGTATATAGCTTCCCAAGTTCAGAGAAGATTGTATAAAGTGTTTTGTACATGTGGTAAAGTCTCATCAGTAGAGCAGAAGGCCAATTATAGGTCACTGCAAGAAAGAAGTAGTAATGCAGAGCAAATAATAGTGAATAGAACAATTGTGAGAATACAAGTGGAAAAGACAACAACAAAATATGTCTACAGTATACAAAGGTCTTTGTACACTGCAAAAAACCCTTTAAATAGAGCAAAGTGCACATTGATCCAGTCTTTGACACCTCTGGAATTCACTGAAATTTACCATTAAACGGTAAAACAGTTGACAGTCAAGTGTATGTAGCTTCTCCAGATAACAGAAGCATGCACAAAGCTGTTTGTACATGTGGAGAAGTCCCATAAGTAGAGCAAAAGGCCAATTATAGGACACTGCAAGAAACCAGTAGCAGATCAGCAGCCCATAATAATGAATATAACAGAATTGTGAGAGAACACGTGGGAAAGACATCAAAATGTAAGACTACAGTATAGAAAGTATGTTAGACACTGCAGTAATACTTGAAATACAGCAAGTACACATTAAACAAGTCTTTTAAACCACTATAATTCACCGAAAAGTAGCATTAAACTGTAAAACATACTTGGGAGAGAAGTGTATATTGCTTTTCCACTTCAGACAGCAGTGTAGAAAGGAGCTTCTACGATGTAGGTAAGTCCGGTAACTGCCACAGGAAGCCAATTGTAAGACATTGTAAGCAAGACTAGGAATAAAGGCGAAATAGCAGTGAATTGAAGAGAATAGCTAGAGAGTCAAGGGAAAGTACATCACAATGTTAGGATATAGTAAAGAACGTGTTTCATACAGTGCGGGCCATCCTAGACTAGAGCAAATAGCATATATAAGCAGCTTTAGGACCACTAGAATTCACTACAAAGTAGCAATCAACTGTAAAACAGGTGAGAGACAAGTGTATATAGCTTCCCAAGTTCAGAGAAGAAAGTATAAAGTGTGTTTTGTACATGTGGTAAAGTCTCATAAGTAGAGCAGAAGGCCAATTATAGGTCACTGCAAGAAAGAAGTAGTAATGCAGAGCAAATAATAGTGAATAGAACAGAATTGTGAGAATACAAGTGGAAAAGACAACAAAATATGTCTATAATATACAACGGTCTTTGTACACTTCAGAAAAACCCTTTAAATAGAGCAAAGTGCACATTGAACCAGTCTTTGAAACCACTGGAATTCACTGAAATGTAGCATTAAACAGTAAAACATTGACAGACAAGTGTATGTAGCTTCTCCAGTTAACAGAAGCATGCACAAAGCTGTTTGTACATGTGGGGAAGTCCATAAGTAGAGCAAAGGGCCAATTATAGGACACTGCAAGAAACCAGTAGCAAATCAGAGCCCATAATAATGAATATAACAGAATTGTGAGAGAGAACACGTGGGAAAGACATCAAAATGTAAGTCTACTACAGTATAGAAAGTATGTTAGACACTGCAGAAATCCTTGAAATACAGCAAGTGCACATTAAACCGTTCTTTTAAAACCACTATAATTCAACAAAAAGTAGCATTAAACTGTAAAACATACTTGGGAGACAAGTGTATATTGCTTTTCCACTTCAGACAGCAGTGTAGAAAGGAGCTTCTACGATGTAGGTAAGTCCGGTAACTGCAACAGGAAAGCCAATTGTAAGACATTGTAAGCAAGACTAGGAATAAAGGCGAAATAGCAGTGAATTGAAGAGAATAGCTAGAGAGTCAAGGGAAAGTATATCACAATGTTAGGATATAGTAAGGATAGTGTTTCATACAATGTGGGCAATCCTAGAGTAGAGCAAATAGCACACTTAAGCAGCTTTCGTACCACTAGAATTCACTACAAAGTAGCAATCAACTGTAAAACAGGTGAGAGACAAGTGTATATAGCTTCCCAAGTTCAGAGAAAAGCGTATAAAGTGTTTTGTACTTGTGGTAAAGTCTCATCAGTAGAGCAGAAGGCCAATTATAGGTCACTGCAAGAAAGAAGTAGTAATGCAGAGCAAATAATTGTGAATAGAACAATTGTGAGAATACAAGTGGAAAAGACAACAAAATATGTCTACAGTATACAAAGGTCTTTGTACACTGCAAAAAACCCTTTAAATAGAGCAAAGTGCACATTGAACCAGTATTTGACACCACTGGAATTCACTGAAATGTAGCATTAAACGGTAAAACAGTTGACAGACAAGTGTATGTAGCTTCTCCAGTTAACAGAAGCATGCACAAAAAGTTTGTACATGTGGGGAAGTCCATAAGTACAGTAAAGGGCCAATTATAGGACACTGCAAGAAACCAGTAGCAAATCAGAGCCAACAATTGTGAATATAACAGAATTGTGAGAGAAAACGTGGGAAAGACATCAAAATGTAAGTCTACAGTATAGAAAGTATGTTAGACACTGCAGAAATCCTTGAAATACAGCAAGCACACATTAAACCGTTCTTTTAAAACCACTATAATTCAACAAAAAAAAGTAGCATTAAACTGTAAAACATACTTGGGAGACAAGTGTACATTGCTTTTCCACTTCAGACAGCAGTGTAGAAAGGAGCTTCTATGATGTAGGTAAGTCCGGTAACTGCAACAGAAAGCCAGTTTTAAGACATTGTAAGCAAGTCTAGGAATAAAGGCGAAATAGCAGTGAATTGAAGAGAATAGCTAGAGAGTCAAGGGAAATTGAATCACAATGTTAGGATATAGTAAAGAAAGTGTTTCATACAGTGCGGGCAATCCTAGATAGAGCAAATAGCACATTTAAGCAGCTTTCGTACCACTAGAATTCACTACAAAGTAGCAATCAACTGTAAAACAGGTGAGAGACAACTGTATATAGCTTCCCAAGTTCAGAGAAGATTGTTTAATGTTGTTTTGTACATGTGGTAAAGTCTCATCAGTAGAGCAGAAGGCCAATTATAGGTCACTGCAAGAAAGAAGTAGTAATGCAGAGCAAATAATAGTGAATAGAACAAATTGTGAGAATACAAGTGGAAAAGACAACAAAATATGTCTACAATATACAAAGGTCTTTGTACACTGCAGAAAACCCTTTAAATAGAGCAAAGTGCACATTGATCCAGTCTTTGACACCTCTGGAATTCACTGAAATTTACCATTAAACGGTAAAACAGTTGACAGTCAAGTGTATGTAGCTTCTCCAGATAACAGAAGCATGCACAAAGCTGTTTGTACATGTGGAGAAGTCCCATAAGTAGAGCAAAAGGCCAATTATAGGACACTGCAAGAAACCAGTAGCAGATCGCAGCCCATAATAATGAATATAACAGAATTGTGAGAGAACACGTGGGAAAGACATCAAAATGTAAGACTACAGTATAGAAAGTATGTTAGACACTGCAGTAATCCTTGAAATACAGCAAGTACACATTAAACAAGTCTTTTAAACCACTATAATTCACCGAAAAGTAGCATTAAACTGTAAAACATACTTGGGAGAGAAGTGTATATTGCTTTTCCACTTCAGACAGCAGTGTAGAAAGGAGCTTCTACGATGTAGGTAAGTCCGGTAACTGCCACAGGAAGCCAATTGTAAGACATTGTAAGCAAGACTAGGAATAAAGGCGAAATAGCAGTGAATTGAAGAGAATAGCTAGAGAGTCAAGGGAAAGTACATCACAATGTTAGGATATAGTAAGGAAAGTGTTTCATACAAGTGTGGGCCATCCTAGAATAGAGCAAATAGCACATTTAAGCAGCTTTCGTACCACTAGAATTCACTACAAAGTAGCAATCAACTGTAAAACAGGTGAGAGACAAGTGTATATAGCTTCCCAAGTTCAGAGAAGAGAGTATAAAGTGTTTTGTACATGTGGTGGAGTCTCATAAGTAGAGCAGAAGGCCAATTATAGGTCACTGCAAGAAAGAAGTAGTAATGCAGAGCAAATAATAGTGAATAGAACAGAATTGTGAGAATACAAGTGGAAAAGACAACAAAATATATGTCTATAGTATATACAAAGGTGTTTGTACACTGCAGAAAACCCTTTAAATAGAGCAAAGTGCACATTGAACCAGTCTTTGAAACCACTGGAATTCACTGAAATGTAGCATTAAACAGTAAAACAGTTGACAGACAAGTGTATGTAGCTTCTCCAGTTAACAGAAGCATGCACAAAGCTGTTTGTACATGTGGGGAAGTCCATAAGTAGAGCAAAGGGCCCAATTGTAGGACACTGCAAGAAACCAGTAGCAAATCAGAGCCAATAATAGTGAATATAACAGAATTGTGAGAGAACACGTGGGAAAGACATCAAAATGTAAGTCTACAGTATAGAAAGTATGTTAGACACTGCAGAAATCCTTGAAAAATACAGCAAGTGCACATTAAACCGTTCTTTTAAAACCACTATAATTCACCAAAAAGTAGCATTAAACTGTAAAACATACTTGGGAGACAAGTGTATATTGCTTTTCCACTTCAGACAGCAGTGTAGAAAGGAGCTTCTACGATGTAGGTAAGTCCGGTAACTGCCACAGGAAGCCAATTGTAAGACATTGTAAGCAAGACTAGGAATAAAGGCGAAATAGCAGTGAATTGAAGAGAATAGCTAGAGAGTCAAGGGAAAGTACATCACAATGTTAGGATATAGTAAAGAACGTGTTTCATACAGTGCGGGCCATCCTAGACTAGAGCAAATAGCATATATAAGCAGCTTTAGGACCACTAGAATTCACTACAAAGTAGCAATCAACTGTAAAACAGGTGAGAGACAACTGTATATAGCTTCCCAAGTTCAGAGAAGAAAGTATAAAGTGTTTTGTACATGTGGTAGTGTCTCATAAGTAGAGCAGAAGGCCAATTATAGGTCAGTGCAAGAAAGAAGTAGTAATGCAGAGCAAATAATAGTGAATAGAACAGAATTGTGACAATACAAGTGGAAAAAACAAAATATAAGTCTACAGTATAGAAAGGTGTTTGTACACTGCAGAAAACCCTTTAAATAGAGCAAAGTGCACATTGAACCAGTCTTTGAAACCACTGGAATTCACTGAAATGTAGCATTAAACAGTAAAACAGTTGACAGACAAGTGTATGTAACTTCTCCAGTTAACAGAAGCATGTACAAAGCTGTTTGTACATGTGGGGAAGTCCATAAGTAGAGCAAATAGGCCAAATATAGGACGCTGCAAGAAACCAGTCATAAATTAGAGCCAATAAGAGTGAATATAACAGAATCGTGAGAGAACTCGTGGGAAAGACATCAAAATGGAAGTCTACAGTATAGAAAGTATGTTAGACACTGCACATCCTTGAACTACAGCAAGTGCACATTCAACCGTTCTTTAAAACCACTATAATTCACCAAAACATAGCATTATTAAACTGTAAAAGATACTTGGGATACAAGTCTATATTGCTTTTCCACTTCAGACAGCAGTGTAGAAAGGTGTTTCTAAGATGTACGTAAGTCGGGTAACTGCAACAGAAAGCCCGTTGTAAGACATTGTAAGCAAAACTAGGAATAAAGGCGAAATAGCAGTGAATTGAAGAGAATAGCTAGAGAGTGACGGGAAAGTACATCACAATGTTAGGATATAGTAAGGAAAGTGTTTCATACAATGTGGGCCATCCTAGAGTAGAGCAAACAGCACATTTAAGCAGCTTTATTACCACGACAATTCACTACAAAGTAGCAATATACTGGAAAGCAGGTGAGAGACAAATGTATATAGCTTGCCAAGTTCAGAGAAGATTGTATAATGTTCTTTGTACATGTGGTGAAGAAGAGCAGAAGGCCAATTATAGGTCAGTGCAAGAAAGAAGTAGTAATGCAGAGCAAATAATAGTGAATAGAACAGAATTGTGACAATACAAGTGGAAAAAACAAACTATAAGTCTACAGTATAGAAAGGTGTTTGTACACTGCAGGAAACCCTTCAAATAGAGCAACGTGCACATTGAACCAGTCTTTAAAACCACTGGAATTCATTGAAATGTAGCATTAAACAGTAAAACAGTTGACAGACAAGTGTATGTAACTTCTCCAGTTAACAGAAGCATGTACAAAGCTGTTTGTACATGTGGGGAAGTCCATAAGTAGAGCAAAGGCCCAAATATAGGACGCTGCAAGAAACCAGTGGTAAACCAGAGCCAATAATAGTGAATATAACAGAATTGTGAGAGAACACGTGGGAAAGACATCAAAATGTAAGTCGAGGGAGCCAAGATGGCGGCGGAGTTGAACGGCTGATCTGTTGCCTCGCATGGCAGTTTCGGAAATACAACTAAAAGATGGACTGGTGAGCGCGGTGACTCCTGCTCGCGTCTCCCCAGGCCGGGCGGCTGCTCCTTTCAGTCAGCACCTCAGCCGGGCCCATGAGCTCGTGGGCGGCCGTGGCAGCTGCTATGGCAGCGGCCGCGGACTCGGCGCAGTGGCTCTCGGTGAAGGAAGAGACCATCTTTCTGCAGGACGAGCCCATCCGCATCACCGACCTGGCCCAGCTGCCCAGTGAGATCCTCGGGGCCCCGGAGGCCGCCGACACTGACTTGGAGGATTTTTAGGATTTCCCGTCTTACATTCAAGTCCTTTACCCATTTTGAGAGAGGAGAACCAAGAAGGCGGCAAAGTTAAACAAATGAACTGCGCCGTGCACAGCAATTTCAAAAATACAACTGGAGGACAGAGCGTCTGCCACCCAGAACCACAGGAGAGCTGGCTGAAGGGTGGATTTACAGCTAAGAGGGAAGAGGAAAGAGCGAACTCGGAAGGGATAAGGTGCGGAGGCGCGTGGGTCGGACTGGTGGCGGGGGAAGGGTTGTGCGGCTTTTTTTCCAACCCTAGGGGAGATTAGCTCCCCATCACCCTGAAATCCAGCTTCTGGGGACTCGCGGGAGACCCAGACGCCTGCGGGGAGAGGCTGGACTCTTGGCCTTTGTGTCGGAGAGTGGGAGTAACTTCCTTGCGGAGATGCGCCCAGCAATCAGTGTTTGCTGCGCTGGAGTGCGGAACGAGGGGGCTTAGAAACGTGGAAAGCAGAAAAAGCAGACTTGCAGCCATTGCAGTTCGCCACGCCATGGCCTGGTGGCGCCCTGAGACCCCGCCCCACCCTGAGACCCGCCCCGCCCTGGGATCCGCCCTGCCCGTTTTGCAGGCCCACCTGGGCTCCAAGCAGCAGCTTTTGCATGTGGGTGGCCTGCCCTGTGGCAGCTTGACCAGATGAACTGCGGTTCTAGTCGGACTGCTCCAGGGCCGCTTAGACAGGAGGAGGAAACTGCAGTTTTTGCTGTAATTCCTGCTGAGTGGCCTCAGGCAGTAGCTGACCTACACTCCATTGGAGACCCAGAAACGAGGGCATCTAGTGGTCGGTGTGAGATGAGACCAGATTTCAACCACTCGCATAAGGGACACATTCAAGAGGCAGACTCAGTGAGCGCCAAAGCCTTGCTGCAACAAGATCCGGCCCATAAACGTGTCTCCTGCACAGCAACTCTTCCTTTATAGACACAGCGGGGTCCTCATGGACAATTGGCCAGGAGGACAATTCCTCCCAGTGACACCAACAACAATCAAGACTTAACTATACAAAGGAGGACCAAGATGGAGGCATAGGGTGGAAGCCTGATTGTTGCCTACCACAACAATTTTGACACTACGACGGGGAGAGCAGAGCAGACACCATCCAGAACCACCGGAGGGCTGGCTGAGCAGATGCTCTACAACTAGAATAAAAGAGAGGGGTACGCAGGATGATGCTGATGCCGGTGACCCAAAGATCACACTTTAAGAACTACGGCTCAGGCGACACAATGGCAGCCTGGAATGTGCTCGGCGCAGTTCCCCCGGCGGTCTCCGGTGGAGGGGACGGCTCCACTCGCTGCCGAGCACGGACAGACGAGCCCCTGAGAGACATGGGGTGGGAGACTCCGCGCTTGCTGACCTCCGAGTCCTTCAAGAATCTCAACGCCCCGGAAGCGGCCAGGTGTGCACGCTCGGCAACCGGCCACCTCTGCAGACCCAAGGGACGACGCAGCGACCCTGGACCAGCCCGCCATCGCGCACCGGGCACACCAGAGCTTCGCCGAGCCCGCAGCCCAACGAGTTCAGCGGCAGCCGCCCTGGAGCTCTGAGAAAATGGCCGAAGGAATTGCTGAGAGGGAATTGACCAACAGGAATTGGAATCAAGAAGACGAAACCCCGCTGGGGCCCGGGCCCGGGTGAGGCCACGCGCCCCTGGGTCCGGGTGAGGCTGGGAACTGGGTCGGGGTGGGGCTGGGTCCCGGGTCCGGGCGAGGCCACATGCCCCTGGATCCGGGTAAGGCCGCACCCCCCTGGGTCCGGGTGAGGCTGGGTCCTGGGTCCGGGTGGGGCCGCCCCCCTGGGTCCGGGTGAGGCTATGCGCCCCTAGGTCCGGGTGAGGCCACGCAACCCTGGGTCTGGGAGAGGCCACGCGCCCCTGAGTCTGGGTGAGGCCACGCGCCCCTGGGTCCGGGTGAAGCTGTATCCCGGGCCTGGGTGAGGCCGTGTGCCCCTGGATCCAGGAGAGGCTTGGTCCCGGGTCTGGGTGAGGCCTTGCGCCCCTGGGTCTGGGTGAGGCCATGCACCCCGGGGTCTGGGAGAGGCCACGCACCCCTGGGTCCGGGTGCGGCCACACGCCCCTGGGTCCAGGTGAGGCCACGCACCCCTGGGTCCGGGTGAAGCTGGATCCCAGGTCCGGGTGAGGCCATACACCCCTGGGTCCGGAAGAGGCTGGGTCCCGGGTCCGGGCGAGGCTGCGTGCCCCTGTGCTCGCGTGTGGTCACACGCCCCTGGGTCTAGGTGAGGCCTCATGCCCCTCGGTCCAGGTGAGGCCGTGCGCCCCTGGATCCGGGTGAGGCCACGCGACCATGGGTCTGGGAGAGGCCATGCGCCCCTGGGTCCGGGTGAGGCCACGCGCCCCTGGGTCTGGGAGAGGCCACGCTCCCCTGGGTCCGGATGAGGCCATGTGCCCCTGGGTCCGGGTGAAGCTGGATCCCGGGTCCGGGTGAGGCCGTGTGCCCCTGGATCTGGGTGAGGCTGGGTCCGGGTCCGGGTGAGGCCGCGCGCACCTGGGTCCGGGTGAGGCCACGCGCCCCTGGGTCCGGGTGAGGCCATGCGCCCCTGGGTCCGGGTGAAGCTGAATCCCGGGTCTGGGTGAGGTCGTGTGCCCCTGGATCCAGGTGAGGCTGGGTCCCGGGCCCTGGTGAGGCCACATGCCCCTGGGTCTGGGGGAGGCCACATGCCCCTGGGTCCAGGTGAAGCTGGATCCCGGGTCCGGGTGAGGCCGTGTGCCCCTAGATCCGGGTGAGGCTGGGTCCAGGGTCCGGGTGAGGCCGCGTGCCCCTGGGTCTGGGAGAGGCCCGCGCGCGCCCCTGGGTCCAGGTGAGGCCATGCGCCCCTGGGTCCAGGGGAGGCCACGCACCCCTGGGTCCGGGTGAAGCTGGATCATCCCGGGTCCGGGTGAGGCCGTGTGCCCCTGGATCCGGGTGAGGCTGGGTCCCGGGTCCGGGTGAGGCCACGTGCACCTGGGTCCAGGTGAGGCCACGTGCCCCCTGGGTCCGGGTGAGGCCACGTGCCCCTGGGTCCGGGTGAGGCCCACGCGCCCCTGGGTCCGGGTGAAGCTGGATCATCCCGGGTCCGGGTCCAGGAGGCCATGTGCCCCCTGGGTCCAGGTGAGGCCACGTGCCCCTGAGTCCGGGTGAAGCCGTGTGCCCCTGGGTCCGGCCAAGACCAAACCAGAGGGTGTCGGACCTGCATTACCACCATTTGTCCACCATCCAGAGCTGAGGGGTCAGTGCCGACTTGTACACATAAGGAACTGGTGGACATTTATATTGGGTCTCAAAAGAACTCTTGGTCCAGAAAGAAATTCACTACAGACTGATTCATTTGCCTGTCAGCATAACTATTATTGCTCATATCACCTTCAGTTCTTATAAGTATATCTCTAGTGACACATGATCTCGCTCATCTAGGGGAAATGATGAACAACATAGACTGATGAACAAGAACAGAACCAGAAACAAGGAGGTATCGATCGGACTATCGGGCCTCAGAGGGAGGATAGGGGAGGGGGGGGGGGGGGGGGAGAGATCAACCAAAGGACTTGTGTGCATGCATATGAGCCTAACCAATAGTTAAGTTCAACAGGGGGTTGGGGCATCCGTGGGGAGGGGTGTGGGATGGGAATGGGGGGATGAGGACAAATATGTGACACCTTAATCAATAAAAAATTTTTTTTTAAAAAAAGTCACTAATAGGGGACCCCCTCCCCCCCCCACGTGGGAGTCCATTCTGTGGGACTCTTTCCCTCTCCCCACGTGGGAGTCTGTACTTGTTCTTCAATAAATCTCCCCCATTGCTATACTACCCTCTATCCGTGGATTCCTTCTTCGACTTTGGCGGACAAAGAATCTGAGTTCCAATCCAAAAATTCCGCTTCACTACCCTGGTGTCTTCCACCTGGATTGCATCCCTGTTCACCCACCCCTACCACCTCTCCACACTCTGCTTGCCTACAAGAGATCCAGCAGGAGGTGGGAGTTCTGGGAAGATGGAGAACCTGGAGACCCTCTTATAGAGCTTATATGCAGAGAGGCTGCCCTGCGAGCCCAGAGCTGGGATGGAGCATCCTGAGGAGCAGCCAGCCAAAGACTGGGGAGCCCAGGGACCAATTGACTAGATTGGTTTATAGCTCTCTGCTCATTGGCGTAGACTCTGGGGTAGAAATGACAATCTTTGCTGCTTCAGATGACTTGGCTATAAACAGTCCTGGGGACTGAGCCCATTAAAAGCAGCTACCCTTTCTCTGCTGGTGCCTGTTGCATCGTCGGATGCCCTCAGCCCCTGTGACCTCACCACCTGGACAACTCAGCCCAGCAGAGCCATCACTACTCCCTCAAGCAGCACACGTAGCGGAAGGCCTAGATGACCACTGCCCCCTCGGGAGAGGCCGGCATCCCCACGCACAGTGACGGCAGGTCTTCAGACAGCCCTGCAGTGGGGTCCCCAAGTCAGGTCTCCCTCCCTGCAGATGGCCCCGTGGCCAGCGGTGCAGCGTCAACTGAACAGCAGGATGTAGATCCGGCCTCCATCAAGCCAGCCGCCTCCAAGGCCACGGCAGCGTCTGGGGATGAGAACCGGCATGAAGATGAAGGTGATGCAGGGCACAGGCAGGAGCCCAAGGAGGCCACGGCCCAGCTGGCCCACCTGGCCCCAGATGCCCTGCGAACAATCTTGAGGCTCCAGAAACTAGTGTGGGCTGGGCCGGTGCAAGATTCGAGGAGAACCCGGAGTCTCTGGATTTCCCAAAGTGACTCTCTGGTTAAGGAAGAGACACCACAAACAGCGGGGGTCCCAGACAGTAGACCCATCTTCCCCAAGTGCTGAAGCACAGTTCCCCCCAAATGTGCCTGCAGAGGCACACAGCCAGCTTGACACCATTGAAGCTGCTGAGAAGTCTGAGGGTCCGGAGGCTTTGAACCCTGACACTGAAGCTTTGCCACCGGCTGAGTCACAGGCAGTGGCCGAGGGGGATTCGATAGACTGCTCGAGAGACCTGCAGGCTCCACTGGGCCCTCCCTCCCCAGGAAGCAGTGTGCCCTGCTTGCCTGGCGCCCCCACGGCGGCCCTGGGGAGATGGCATCTGGACTCCAGTCTATACATAGCCTGCGAGGAGAACTCCTACATGCGCTCCAGGACCACTTGCTGGGAGGAGCCGAGGGGTCCATCAGCTCCCTGGCAGACATCCTGGTCTGGTCTGAGGCCACCATGAGCATGGCCACTGACCTCCTGGCCTCTGGACACAGCTCCGTGACAGACCTGCTACACAGCCCAGGGCCCAGCCTCTGCTCGGTCTCCAGCATCCTGGGGAACGCTAGGTCAGCCATCTCCTCCGGGCACTGGTAGCTGGGACCCGCTCGGTCCTTCGCTCTGTCAATTGCATGCTGGAGAGGATGGAGCAGAGGACTGTAGAAGGCATCTGCTCAGCCTTTAAAACCACTATAATTCACCAAAAAGGTAGCATTAAACTGTAAAAGATACTTGGGATACAAGTGTATAAGAGTGAAGGGAAAGTACATCACAATGTTAGGATATAGTAAGGAAAGTGTTTCTACAATGTGGGCCATCCTAGAGTAGAGCAAACAGCACATTTAAGCAGCTTTATTACCACAAGAATTCACTACAAAGTAGAAATATACTGTAAAGCAGGTGAGAGACAAGTGTATATAGCTTCCCAAGTTCAGAGAAGTTGTATAATGTTCTTTGTACATGTGGTGAAGAAGAGCAGAAGGCCTATTATAGGTCAGTGCAAGAAAGAAGTAGTAATGCAGAGCAAATAATAGTGAATAGAACAGAATTGTGAGAATACAAGTGGAAAAGACAACAAAATATATCTACTGTATACAAAGGTGTTTGAACACTACAGAAAACCCTTTAAATAGAGCAACGTGCACATTGAACCAGTCTTTGAAACCACTGGAATTCAGTGAAATGTAGCATTAAACAGTAAAACAGTTGACAGACAAGTGTATGTAACTTCTCCAGTTAACAGAAGCATGTACAAAGCTGTTTGTACATGTGGCAAAGTCCATAAGTAGAGCAAAGGCCCAAATATACGACGCTGCAAGAAACCAGTGTAAACCAGAGCCAATAATAGTGAATATAACAGAATTGTGAGAGAACACGTGGGAAAGACATCAAAATGTAAGTCTACAGTATAGAAAGTATGTTAGACACTGCACATCCTTGAAATACAGCAAGTGCACATTAAACCGTTGTTTAAAACCACTATAATTCACCAAAAAGTAGCATTAAACTGTAAAAGATACTTGGGATACAAGTGTATATAGCTTTTCCACTTCAGACAGCAGTGTAGAAAGGTGTTTCTACGATGTAGGTAAGTCGGGTAACTGCAACAGAAAGCCAGTTGTAAGACATTGTAAGCAAGACGCGGAATAAAGGCGAAATAGCAGTGAATTGAAGAGAATAGCTAGAGAGTGAAGGGAAAGTACATCACAATGTTAGGATATAGTAAGGAAAGTGTTTCCTACAATGTGGGCCATCCTAGAGTAGAGCAAACAGCACATTTAAGCAGCTTTATTACCACAAGAATTCACTACAAAGTAGAAATATACTGTAAAGCAGGTGAGAGACAAGTGTATATAGCTTCCCCAGTTCAGAGAAGGTTGTATAATGTTCTTTGTACATGTGGTGAAGAAGAGCAGAAGGCCTATTATAGGTCAGTGCAAGAAAGAAGTAGTAATGCAGAGCAAATAATAGTGAATAGAACAGAATTGTGAGAATACAAGTGGAAAAGACAACAAAATATAAGTCTACAGTATAGAAAGGTGTTTGTACACTGCAGAAAACCCTTTAAATAGAGCAACGTGCACATTGAACCAGTCTTTGAAACCACTGGAATTCAGTGAAATGTAGCATTAAACAGTAAAACAGTTGACAGACAAGTGTATGTAACTTCTCCAGTTAACAGAAGCATGTACAAAGCTGTTTGTACATGTGGAAAAGTCCCATAAGTAGAGCAAAGGCCCAAATATACGACGCTGCAAGAAACCAGTGTAAACCAGAGCCAATAATAGTGAATATAACAGAATTGTGAGAGAACACGTGGGAAAGACATCAAAATGTAAGTCTACAGTATAGAAAGTATGTTAGACACTGCACATCCTTGAAATACAGCAAGTGCACATTAAACCGTTTTTTTAAAACCACTATAATTCACCAAAAAGTAGCATTAAACTGTAAAAGATACTTGGGATACAAGTGTATATAGCTTTTCCACTTCAGACAGCAGTGTAGAAAGGTGTTTCTACGATGTAGGTAAGTCGGGTAACTGCAACAGAAAGCCAGTTGTAAGACATTGTAAGCAAGACGCGGAATAAAGGCGAAATAGCAGTGAATTGAAGAGAATAGCTAGAGAGTGAAGGGAAAGTACATCACAATGTTAGGATATAGTAAGGAAAGTGTTTCCTACAATGTGGGCCATCCTAGAGTAGAGCAAACAGCACATTTAAGCAGCTTTATTACCACAAGAATTCACTACAAAGTAGAAATATACTGTAAAGCAGGTGAGAGACAAGTGTATATAGCTTCCCCAGTTCAGAGAAGGTTGTATAATGTTCTTTGTACATGTGGTGAAGAAGAGCAGAAGGCCTATTATAGGTCAGTGCAAGAAAGAAGTAGTAATGCAGAGCAAATAATAGTGAATAGAACAGAATTGTGAGAATACAAGTGGAAAAGACAACAAAATATATCTACTGTATACAAAGGTGTTTGAACACTGCAGAAAACCCTTTAAATAGAGCAACGTGCACATTGAACCAGTCTTTGAAACCACTGGAATTCAGTGAAATGTAGCATTAAACAGTAAAACAGTTGACAGACAAGTGTATGTAACTTCTCCAGTTAACAGAAGCATGTACAAAGCTGTTTGTACATGTGGCAAAGTCCCATAAGTAGAGCAATAGGCCAAATATACGACGCTGCAAGAAACCAGTGTAAACCAGAGCCAATAATAGTGAATATAACAGAATTGTGAGAGAACACGTGGGAAAGACATCAAAATGTAAGTCTACAGTATAGAAAGTATGTTAGACACTGCACATCCTTGAAATACAGCAAGTGCACATTAAACCGTTGTTTAAAACCACTATAATTCACCAAAAAGTAGCATTAAACTGTAAAAGATACTTGGGATACAAGTGTATATAGCTTTTCCACTTCAGACAGCAGTGTAGAAAGGTGTTTCTACGATGTAGGTAAGTCGGGTAACTGCAACAGAAAGCCAGTTGTAAGACATTGTAAGCAAGACGCGGAATAAAGGCGAAATAGCAGTGAATTGAAGAGAATAGCTAGAGAGTGAAGGGAAAGTACATCACAATGTTAGGATATAGTAAGGAAAGTGTTTCCTACAATGTGGGCCATCCTAGAGTAGAGCAAACAGCACATTTAAGCAGCTTTATTACCACAAGAATTCACTACAAAGTAGAAATATACTGTAAAGCAGGTGAGAGACAAGTGTATATAGCTTCCCCAGTTCAGAGAAGGTTGTATAATGTTCTTTGTACATGTGGTGAAGAAGAGCAGAAGGCCTATTATAGGTCAGTGCAAGAAAGAAGTAGTAATGCAGAGCAAATAATAGTGAATAGAACAGAATTGTGAGAATACAAGAAAAAAAAAAACAACAAAATATATCTACTGTATACAAAGGTGTTTGAACACTGCAGAAAACCCTTTAAATAGAGCAACGTGCACATTGAACCAGTCTTTGAAACCACTGGAATTCAGTGAAATGTAGCATTAAACAGTAAAACAGTTGACAGACAAGTGTATGTAACTTCTCCAGTTAACAGAAGCATGTACAAAGCTGTTTGTACATGTGGCAAAGTCCAATAAGTAGAGCAATAGGCCAAATATACGACGCTGCAAGAAACCAGTGTAAACCAGAGCCAATAATAGTGAATATAACAGAATTGTGAGAGAACACGTGGGAAAGACATCAAAATGTAAGTCTACAGTATAGAAAGTATGTTAGACACTGCACATCCTTGAAATACAGCAAGTGCACATTAAACCGTTGTTTAAAACCACTATAATTCACCAAAAAGTAGCATTAAACTGTAAAAGATACTTGGGATACAAGTGTATATAGCTTTTCCACTTCAGACAGCAGTGTAGAAAGGTGTTTCTACGATGTAGGTAAGTCGGGTAACTGCAACAGAAAGCCAGTTGTAAGACATTGTAAGCAAGACGCGGAATAAAGGCGAAATAGCAGTGAATTGAAGAGAATAGCTAGAGAGTGAAGGGAAAGTACATCACAATGTTAGGATATAGTAAGGAAAGTGTTTCCTACAATGTGGGCCATCCTAGAGTAGAGCAAACAGCACATTTAAGCAGCTTTATTACCACAAGAATTCACTACAAAGTAGAAATATACTGTAAAGCAGGTGAGAGACAAGTGTATATAGCTTCCCCAGTTCAGAGAAGGTTGTATAATGTTCTTTGTACATGTGGTGAAGAAGAGCAGAAGGCCTATTATAGGTCAGTGCAAGAAAGAAGTAGTAATGCAGAGCAAATAATAGTGAATAGAACAGAATTGTGAGAATACAAGTGGAAAAAAAACAAAATATATATCTACTGTATACAAAGGTGTTTGAACACTGCAGAAAAACCCTTTAAATAGAGCAACGTGCACATTGAACCAGTCTTTGAAACCACTGGAATTCAGTGAAATGTAGCATTAAACAGTAAAACAGTTGACAGACAAGTGTATGTAACTTCTCCAGTTAACAGAAGCATGTACAAAGCTGTTTGTACATGTGGCAAAGTCCCATAAGTAGAGCAATAGGCCAAATATAGGACGCTGCAAGAAACCAGTGTAAACCAGAGCCAATAATAGTGAATATAACAGAATTGTGAGAGAACACGTGGGAAAGACATCAAAATGTAAGTCTACAGTATAGAAAGAATGTATGTTAGACACTGCACATCCTTGAAATACAGCAAGTGCACATTAAACCGTTCTTTAAAACCACTATAATTCACCAAAAAGTAGCATTAAACTGTAAAAGATACTTGGGATACAAGTGTATATAGCTTTTCCACTTCAGACAGCAGTGTAGAAAGGTGTTTCTACGATGTAGGTAAGTCGGGTAACTGCAACAGAAAGCCAGTTGTAAGACATTGTAAGCAAGACTAGGAATAAAGGCGAAATAGCAGTGAATTGAAGAGAATAGCTAGAGAGTGAAGGGAAAGTACATCACAATGTTAGGATATAGTAAGGAAAGTGTTTCATACAATGTGGGCCATCCTAGAGTAGAGCAAACAGCACATTTAAGCAGCTTTATTACCACGAGAATTCACTACAAAGTAGCAATATACTGTAAGCAGGTGAGAGACAAGTGTATATAGCTTCCCAAGTTCAGAGAAGATTGTATAATGTTCTTTGTACATGTGGTGAAGAAGAGCAGAAGGCCAATTATAGGTCAGTGCAAGAAAGAAGTAGTAATGCAGAGCAAATAATAGTGAATAGAACAGAATTGTGAGAATACAAGTGGAAAAAACAACAAAATATAAGTCTACAGTATAGAAAGGTGTTTGTACACTGCAGAAAACCCTTTAAATAGAGCAACGTGCACATTGAACCAGTCTTTGAAACCACTGGAATTCACTGAAATGTAGCATTAAACAGTAAAACAGTTGACAGACAAGTGTATGTAGCTTCTCCAGTTAACAGAAGCATGTACAAAGCTGTTTGTACATGTGGGGAAGTCCCATAAGTAGAGCAATAGGCCAAATATAGGACGCTGCAAGAAACCAGTGGTAAACCAGAGCCAATAATAGTGAATATAACAGAATTGTGAGAGAACACGTGGGAAAGACATCAAAATGTAAGTCTACAGTATAGAAAGTATGTTAGACACTGCAAATCCTTGAAATACAGCAAGTGCACATTAAACCGGTCTTTAAAACCACTATAAATGACCAAAAAGTAGTATTAAACTGTAAAAGATACTTGGGAGACAAGTTTATGTTGCTTTTCCACTTCAGAGAGCAGTGTAGAAAGGTGTTTCTACGATGTAGGTAAGTCGGGTAACTGCAACAGAAAGCCAATTGTAAGACATTGTAAGCAAGAGTAGGAATAAAGGCAAAATAGCAGTGAATTGAACAGAATAGCTAGAGAATAAAGGGAAAGTACATCACAATGTTAGGATATAGTAAGGAAAGTGTTTCATACAATGTGGGCCATCCTAGAATAGAGCAAACAGCACATTTAAGCAGCTTTAGTACCACTAGAATTCACTACAAAGTAGCAAATAACTGTAAAACAGGTGAGAGACAAGTGTATATAGCTTCCCAAGTTCAGAGAAGATTGTATAAAGTGTTCTTTGTACATGTGGTGAAGTCTCATAAGTAGAGCAAAAGGCCAAATATAGGTCACTGCAAGAAAGAAGTAGTAATGCAGAGCAAATAATAGTGAATAGAACAGAATTGTGAGAATACAAGTGGAAAAAAGACAACAAAATATAAGTCTACAGTATAGAAAGGTCTTTGTACACTGCAGAAAACCCTTTAAATAGAGCAAAGTGCACATTAAACCAGTCTTTGAAACCACTGGAATTCACTGAAATGTAGCATTAAACAGTAAAACAGTTGACAGACAAGTGTATGTAGCTTCTCCAGTTAACAGAAGCATGTACAAAGCTGTTAGTACATGTGGGGAAGTCCCATAAGTAGAGCAAAGGCCCAATTATAGGACACTGCAAGAAACCAGTAGTAAATTAGAGCCAATAATAATGAATATAACAGAATTGTGAGAGAACACGTGGGAAAGACATCAAAATGTAAGTCTACAGTATAGAAAGTATGTTAGACACTGCTGCAGAAATCCTTGAAATACAGCAAGTGCACATTTAAACCGGTCTTTAAAACCACTATAAATGACCGAAAAGTAGTATTAAACTGTAAAACATACTTGGGAGACAAGTTTATGTTGCTTCTCCACTTCAGAGAGCAGTGTAGAAAGGTGCTTCTACGATGTAGGTAAGTCCGGTAACTGCAACAGGAAGCCAATTGTAAGACATTGTAAGAAAGAGTAGGAATAAAGGCAAAATAGCAGTGAATTGAACATAATCGCTAGAGAATAAAGTGAAAATACATCACAATCTTAGGATATAGTAAAGTACGTGTTTCAAACATTGCGGGCAATCCTAGATTAGAGCAAATAGCACATTTAAGCAGCTTTAGTACCACTAGAATTTGTTACAAAGTAGCATTAAATTGTAAAATAAGTGAGAGACAAGGGTATATAGCTTCTCAAGTTCAGAGCAGTGTATAATTTTCTTTGTACATGTGGTGAAGTCTCATAAGTAGAGCAGAAGGCCAAATATATGTCACTGAAAGAAAGAAGTATTAATGCAGAGCAAATAATAATGAATAGAACAGAATTGTGAGAATACAAGTGGAAAAGAAAACAAAATTTAAGTCTGTAGTATAGAAAGGTCTTTGTACACTGCAGAAAACCCTATAAATCGAGCAAAGTGCACAATAAAACAGTCTTTGAAACCACTGGTATTCACTGAAATGTAGCATTAAACAGTAAAACAGTTGAGAGACAAGTGTATGTAGCTTCTCCAGTTAACAGAAGCATGTACAAAGTTGTTTGTACATGTGGGGAAGTCCCATAAGTAGAGCAAAAGGCCAATTATAGGACACTGCAAGAAACCAGTAGTAAATCAGAGCCAATAATAATGAATATAACAGAATTGTGAGAGAACACGTGGGAAAGACATCAAAATGTAAGTCTACAGTATAGAAAGTATGTTAGACACTGCAGAAATCCTTGAAATACAGCAAGTGCACATTAAACCTTCCCAGTCCTGGAAATTCCCCACTGCCCTAGTGTCTGTGTCCATTGGTTATGCTAATATGCATGCATATAAGTACTTTGCTTGCTTTCTAACCTCCCCTCCCCTACCATTTGTCTCTAGATCGATCTATTCTTGTTCATCAAATTATATTGATCATTATATCCCACATATGAGTGAGATCATGTGATATTAATCTTTCTCTATTTGGCTTATTTCGCTTAGCCTAATGTTCTTCAGTTCCATCCATGCTGTTGCAAATGGTAAAATTTCCTTCTTTTTAATAGCGGCATAGTATTCCAATGTGTAGTTGTACCAAAGTTTTTTAATCCACTCATCTGCTGATGGACACTTAGGCTGTTTCCAAATCTTAGCTATTGTAAATTTGCTGCTATGAACATAGGAGTGCATATATCCTTTGTGTTTTGTGTTTCTGTTTCCTTGGGATATAGTCCTAGAAATGGGATTACTGGGTCAAATGGGAGTTTCATTTTCAGTTTTTTGAGGAAATTCCATACTGTTTTCCACAGTGGCTGCACCAGTTTGCATTCCCATCAGCAGTGCAGGAGGGTTCCTTTTTCTCCACATCCTTTCCAGCACTTGTCATTTGTTGATTTGTTGATGATAGCCATTCTGACAGGTGTGAGATGGTATCTCATTGTTGTTTTGATTTGCATCTTATGGATGATTAGTGACTTTGAGCATGTTTTCATATGTCTCTGGGCCTTCTGTATGTCCTCTTTCGAAAAGTGTCTATTTAGATCAGTGATGGGCAACCTTTTGAGCTTGGTGTGTCAAATTTCGCCAAAAAAACTGAGCATAACTCGGGTAGTGTGTCACTTTGAGGAAAAAACATTATTTCGCAAATGTTTCATCCTCAGGAGCAGCAAATGTTTCATCCTCAGCATGCGGCCACCTTAGCGGCCGTGTGTCATCAGAAATGGCTATGTGTGTCAGTGCTGACACGTGTGTCATAGGTTCGCCATCACTGATTTAGATCCTTTGACCATTTTGTTGATTAGATTGCTTATCTTCCTTTTGTTAAGTTGTATGAGTTCTCTGTAAATTTTGGAGATTAAAACCTTATCAGAAATATCATTGGCAAATATGTTCTACCATGCAGTGGGCTTTCTTGTTTTGTTGGTTTCTTTTGCTGTGCAGAAGCTTTTTATTTTGATGTAGTCTCATTTGTTTATTTTCTCCTTAGTCTCCTTTGCCCTAGGGGCTGTGTCTGATATTGTTATGACATATGTCTGCTATTTTGCTGCCTATGGCATCTTGTAGGATTTTTTTATGGTTTCCCATGTAAGGTACTTTAGTATACACACCACAAGGATAGTACTCCAGAGAAAAATGACATACACTGAAGCAGTATTGATGATAAGCAACCACAGAATTTCAGATTATCTGGCCAAAATTCACAATAATGGGACAGGATATGGAATAAAAGAAGTAATATTTGAGATAATGACATTTACAATAAATCTAGCTCAAAAAATCATTTTTAGAAAGCCAACATCAGCCTATAGAGGTCTCCATTGGATTCCCGTGTTTTAAGAAAGACTGTACTGTCCAGTTAACTCAGTGGTTAGAGCTTTGGCTCCAGGAGCGAATGGTCTCTGGTTCCATTATGGTCAAGGGCAAAGACCTCAGTTGCAGGTTTAATCCTAAGGCCATGTCCGGGCATACAAAGGAGGCAACCCATAGATGTGTGTCTCTCTCTTCTGGATCTCTCTCTCTCTCTCTCTCTCTCTCTCTCTCTCTCTCTCTCTCTCTCTCTCTCTCTCTCTCTTTCTCTCCACATCCTCCCATCATTCCACTCTCTCTAGAAGTAAATGGAAAAAGAATCATAGGGTGAGGGGAAAAAAAAGAAAAAGAAAGACTACACGTTGACCGACTTGTGCTTCCTACTTAGTGTTTTTAGACATTAGAAACTTTGGTTTCTCTAGAGAAAGCAGTTTCTAGTTCACCATGAGCTCTACACTCTCCAGTTTCCAAAGCTATGTTGCAATCCCTCAGAATCACCTTCTCTCACGGGTAAGTTAATTTTTATCACTCGAAGACTAACCTAAGTTAAAAAATAAAGATTATTTTATTCAAAAAGCATTGGGGAGAAGTAGGAAGATGGCGATTGGCAGGAAGGTAGGGAGGGTGAGTGTGTGATCGAGTGAAGGAGTGATAGAGGTGTGTGTGGACGTGTTTGGCTGTGTGTGTGAGTGAAATAGGGACAGTTAGACCCTGCAGTTCTTCCAGGGGGCTTCCAATCCAGGCAGTCTTGGTTGGCAAACCCCGCGGCCACTGCAAACACTCTGGGGAGGACACCAATGGCACAGAGACCCCGCCATCTTTAAGAACGGAACTGCTAGAGACTAGAATCCTAACCTTACCACCACCCAGTCTGGTCTTGGAAGCAAACCTGGTCACTACAGCCACTCTGGTAGAAGACCTGCCACCCCAGCTGCAGATGCGCGAACCCTGAGACCTCCACCTCCAAAAGTGCACCTCTGAAAGCAGTAAGTACAACCTCCCCCTCCCCAGTGCTGGAACTCAGGATTCGCAGCATCCCCAGCCCATAGGCACCCAGGCACTCCACTACCCAGGCAGTGCTTGGGAACCACTGAGAGCCCCCAAGGGGGTGATTTTGCACAGTCAAGGGTGCACGGCCCTGCAGTAGAATCTCTGATCTGCCTCTTCCTAAATAACTGCCCACGGACACCCCTGCAGTGCAACTTCAGGGCCAGGGTCCCTCAGAGCATTGTGCCGGCGGGTGGGCACGCCACCAGTTCGCGCCACCAGTTTGCACACACTCAAGGGCGGGCAAACTCATGGCCACAGCAAGGGAAGGCGCCCTGAGCCCATATATCCACAGGGTCCTCTTGGGAGCTGCTTTGAGCCTCTGCTGGGTGTGATTCTGTACAGCCAAGGACGCGCTGCCCCACAGCAGAAACTCTGAACTCCTTTCTCCTGAATAACTTCCCACATACACCCTAGCTGTTTAACTTCAGTGCCAGGGCCCCGCAGCAGAGTTCATCAAAGCTCTGCGCCTGCAAACACACTTCCACAGAAGCCAATTTACAACAGGCAGGCACCCTGAGTCCATTTACACACAGGGTGCTAGTGGGAGCCACTGGGAGCTCTCCCAACAGACGGTTCCTGGGTGCCACTGTGAGTCCCCACTGGACACGCGTGATTTAAACTAAGGGTGCAAGACAGCAAAAACTAGGACACTCCACTCCATAGCTGCTGACTTTTAAACACCACAGTTGTGCCTCTCAAGATTGCAGGCCTACACCAAGAGAACCCAAGTAGCTCAAGTAGGGAGCAACACTAGATTACCAAGCCCAGGAGAACTGGGAGATTACACCAGTAGCACCATCCCCAAAAGAACCTGGGTAGCAAAGCAAGCGGATCTACAATTAAAACATTACAGGAAAACATGGGGAGAAAAAAAGGAAATTCCCAAATGGAGGAAAAAGAGGAATCACCAGAAAGGGAGTTAAATGAACTTGAGGCTAGCAGCTTAACAGAGAAAGAATTCAGAGTATTTGTTATAAGGATGTTTAAATGGATGGGTGACAAATAAACACAACTCAATGAGAACTATAAGGATCTGAATGAAAATGTCACCAACATGAAAAGAAACCAAGAGGAGATGAAGAACGACATAGCTGCAATAAGGAACACAATGGAAGGCTTAAAAAGTAAAGTAGAAGAGGCTGAGGACCGCATCAGCGAATTAGAAGACAAGGTAGGAAAAAAAACACACAAACACAGCAGCAACTGGAAAGAACACTTAAAAAGCAAGAGGAGAGCCTAAGGGAGCTTTGGGACAACACAAAACAAAACAACCTTCGAATAATAGGGATAAAAGAAGAAGAGGAAGAGAAGCAAGGAATAGAAAACCTGTTATAAGAAATAATGACAGAAGAGAGGACCAAGATGGCGGCATAGGGCGGACGCCTGATTGTTGCCTACCACAACAATTTTGAAACTACAACTAGAAAACAGAACGGACACCATCCAGAACTACCGGAGGGCTGGCTGAGCAGATGCTCTACAACTAGAGTAAAAGAGAGGGGGACGCGGGATGACGCTGATGCCGGTGAGCCAAAGATCTCACTTTAAAATCTACGGCTCTGGAAGATGGCGGCGGAGTTGAACGGCTGATCTGTTGCCTCGCATGGCAGTTTCGGAAATACAACTAAAAGATGGACTGGTGAGCGCAGCGACTCCTGCTCGTGTCTCCCCAGGCCAGGAGGCTGCTCCTCTCAGTCAGCACCTCAGCCAGGACCATGAGCTCGTGGGCGGCTGTGGCAGCTGCTATGGCGGCGGCCATGGCAGCTGCTATGGCGGCGGCGGCGGCGGCGGCCGCGGACTCGGCGCAGTGGCTCTTGGTGAAGGAAGAGACCATCTTTCTGCAGGACGGGCCCATCCGCATCACCGACCTGGCCGAGCTGCCCAGTGAGATCCTCGGGGCCCCGGAGGCCGCCGACACCGACTTGGAGGATTTTTAGGATTTCAAGTCCTTTAGCCATTTTGAGAGAGGAGAACCAAGAAGGCGGCAAAGTTAAACAAATGAACTGCGCTGCGCACAGCAATTTCAAAAATACAACTGGAGGACAGAGCGCCTGCCACCCAGAACCACAGGAGAGCTGGCTGAAGGGTGGATTTACAGCTAAGAGGGAAGAGGACAGAGCGAACTCGGAAGGGATAAGGTGCGGAGGCGCGTGGGTCGGACTGGTGGCGGGGGAAGGGACGTGCGGCTTTTTTTCCAACCCTAGGGGAGATTAGCTCCCCATCACCCTGAAATCCAGCTTCTGGGGACTCGCGGGAGACCCAGACGCCTGTGGGGAGAGGCTGGACTCTCGGCCTTCGTGTCGGAGAGTGGGAGTAACTTCCTTGTGGAGGTGCGCCCAGCAATCAGTGTTTGCTGCGCTGGAGTGCGGAACGAGGGGGCTTAGAAACGTGGAGAGCAGAAAAAGCAGACTTGCAGCCATTGCGGTTCGCCACGCCATGGCCTGGTGGCGCCCTGAGACCCCGCCCCGCCCTGAGACCCGCCCCGCCCTGGGACCCACCCCGCACGTTTTGCAGACCCGCCCCGCATGTTTTGCAGGCCCACCTGGGCTCCAAGCAGCGGCTTTTGCATGTGGGTGGCCTGCCCTGTGGCAGCTTGACCAGATGAACTGCGGTTCTAGTTGGACTGCTCCAGGGCCGCTTAGACAGGAGGAGGAAACTTCAGTTTTTACTGTAACTCCTGCTGAGTGGCCTCAGACAGTAGCTGACCTGCACCCCACTGGAGACCCAGAAACGAGGGCATCTAGTGGTCGGTGTGAGATGACACCAGATTTCAACCACTCACATAAGGGACACATTCAAGAGGCAGACTCAGTGAGCGCCAAAGCCTTGCTGCAACAAGATCCGGCCCATAAACGTGTCTCCTGCACAGCAACTCTTCCTTTATAGACACAGAGGGTCCTCACGGACAATTGGCCAGGGGGACAATTCCTCCCAGTGACACCAACAACAATCAAGACTTAACTATACAAAGGAGGACCAAGATGGAGGCATAGGGCGGAAGCCTGATTGTTGCCTACCACAACAATTTTGAGACTATGAGAGGAGAGCAGAGCAGACACCATCCAGAACTACCGGAGGGCTGGCTGAGCAGATGCTCTACAACTAGAATAAAAGAGAGGGGTACGCGGGATGATGCTGATGCTGGTGACCCAAAGATCACACTTT
This sequence comes from Ia io, assembly GCA_025583905.1. Taxonomy (NCBI): domain Eukaryota; kingdom Metazoa; phylum Chordata; class Mammalia; order Chiroptera; family Vespertilionidae; genus Ia; species Ia io. The sequence continues at coordinate 27,114,883 of JAJQQW010000023.1, forward strand.
AAGAACTACGGCTCAGGCGACACAATGGCAGCCTGGAACGTGCTCGGCGCAGTTCCCCCGGCGGTCTCCAGCTGAGGGGATGGCTCCACTCGCTGCCAAGCACGGACAGACGAGCCCCTGAGAGACATGGGGTGGGAGACTCCACGCTTGCTGACCTCCGAGTCCTTCAAGAATCTCAACGCCCCGGAAGCGGCCAGGTGCGCACGCTCAGCGACTGGCCACCGCTGCAGACCCAAGGGCCGACGCAGCGACCCCGGACCAGCCCGCCACCGCGCACCGGGCACACCGGAGCTTCGCCGAGCCCACAGCCCAACGAGTTCTGCGGCAGCCAGCCTGGTGCTTTGAGAAAATGGCCAAAGGAATTGCTGAGAGGGAATTGACCAACAGGAATTGGGATCAAGAAGATGAAACCCCGCTGGGTCCCGGGTCCGGGTGAGGCCGCGCGCCCCTGGGTCCGGGTGAGGTCACGCAACCCTGGGTCTGGGAGAGGCCACGCACCCCTGGGTCCGGGTGAGGCCATGCGCCCCTGGGTCCGGGTGAAGCTGTATCCCAGGCCTGGGTGAGGCCGTGTGCCCCTGGATCCGGGAGAGGCTGGGTCCTGGGTCCAGGTGAGGCCTCACGCACCTGGGTCCGGGTGAGGCCACGCACCCCTGGGTCTGGGAGAGGCCACACGCCCCTGGGTCTGGGTGAGGCCCACGCGCCCCTGGGTCCGGGTGAGGCTGGATCCCGGGTCCGGGTGAGGCCATACGCCCCTGGGTCCAGGAGAGGCTGGGTCCTGGGTCCGGGCGAGGCTGCGTGCCCCTGGGTTCGGGTGTGGTCACACACCCCTGGGTCTAGGTGAGGCCTCACACCCCTGGGTCCGGGTGAGTCCGTGCGCCCCTGGATCCGGGTGAGGCCACGCGACCATGGGTCTGGGAGAGGCCACGCACCCCTGGGTCCGGGTGAGGCCACGTGCCCCTGGGTCCGGGAGAGGACACACGCCCCTGGGCCCGGGTGAGGCCATGCGCCCCTGGGTCCGGGTGAAGCTGGATCCCAGGTCTGGGTGAGGCCGTGCGCCCTGGGTCCGGGTGAGGCCGCGTGTCCCTGGATCCGGGTGAAGCTGGATCCCGGGTCTGGGTGAGGCCGTGCGCCCCTGGGTCCGGGTGAGGCCGCACGCCCCTGGGTCCGGGTGAGGCCATGCGCCCCTGGGTCCGGGTGAAGCTGCATCCCAGGCCTGGGTGAGGCCATGCGAACCTGGGTCCGGGTGAGGCCATGCGCCCCTGGGTCCGGGTGAAGCTGGATCCCAGGTCTGGGTGAGGCCATACGCCCCTGGGTCCGGGTGAGGCCACGCGCCCCTGGGTCGGGGGTGAGGCCACGCGCCCCTGGGTCCGGGTGAGGCTGGATCCTGGGTCCGGGTGAGGCCATACGCCCCTGGGTCCGGGAGAGGCTGGGTCCCGGGTCCGGGCGAGGGCTGCGTGCCCCTGGGCTCGGGTGTGGTCACACACCCCTGGGTCTAGGTGAGGCCTCACACCCCTGGGTCCGGGTGAAGGCCACGCGCCCCTGGGTCTGGGTGAGGCTGGATCCTGGGTCCGGGTGAGGCCATACGCCCCTGGGTCCGGGAGAGGCTGGGTCCTGGGTCCGGGCGAGGCTGCGTGCCCCTGGGCTCGGGTGTGGTCACACACCCCTGGGTCTAGGTGAGGCCTCACACCCCTGGGTCCGGGTGAGGCCATGCGCCCCTGGATCCGGGTGAGGCCGTGCGCCCCTGGGTCCGGGAGAGGACACGCGCCCCTGGGCCCGGGTGAGGCCACGCGCCCCTGGGTCCGGGTGAGGCCACGAGCCCCTGGGTCCAGGTGAAGCTGGATCCTGGGTCCGGGTGAAGCTGGATCCCGGGTCCGGGTGAAGCTGGATCCCAGGTCTGGGTGAGGCCGTGCGCCCCTGGGTCCAGGTGAGGCCATGCGCCCCTGGGTCTGGGTGAAGCTGCATCCCGGGTCCGGGTGAGGCCATGCGCCCCTGGGTCCGGGTGAAGCTGGATCCCGGGTCCAGGTGAGGCCGTGTGCCCCTGGGTCCGGGTGAGGCCACGCGCCCCTGGGTCCGGGTGAAGCTGGATCCCGGGTCCAGGTGAGGCCGTGTGTCCCTGGGTCCGGGTGAGGCCACGCGCCCCTGGGTCCGGGTGGGGCCACGCGCCCCTGGGTCCGGGTGAAGCCACGCGCCCCTGGGTCCGGGTGAGGCCATGCGCCCCTGGGTCCGGGTGAAGCTAGAGCATCCCGGGTCCGGGTGAGGCCATGTGCCCCTGGATCCAGGCGAGGCTGGGTCCCGGGTCCGGGTGAGGCCGTGCGCACCTGGGTCCAGGTGAGGCCACGCGCCCCCTGGGTCTAGGTGAGGCCACGTGCCCCTGGGTCCGGGTGAGGCCACGCGCCCCTGGGTCCAGGTGAAGCTGGATCATCCCGGGTCCGGGTGAGGCCGTGTGCCCCTGGATCCGGGTGAGGCTGGGTCCTGGGTCCGGGTGAGGCCACACGCACCCGGGTCCAGGTGAGGCCATGCTCCCCCTGGGCCTGGGTGAGGCCACGTGCCCCTGAGTCCGGGTGAAGCCATGCCCCTGGGTCCAGCCAAGACCAAAACAGAGGGTGTCGGACCTGCATTACCACCATTTGTCCACCATCCAGAGCTGAGGGGTCAGTACTGACATGTACACATAAGGAACTGGTGGACATTGATATTGGGTCTCAAAAGAACTGTTGGTCCAGAAAGAAACTCACTACAGACTGATTCATTTGCCTGTCAGCATAACTATTATTGCTCGTCTCACATTCAGTTCTTATAAGTATATCTCTAGTGACACATGATCTTGCTCATCTAGGGGAAATGATGAACAACATAGACTGATGAACAAGAACAGAACCAGAAACAAGGAGGCATCGATCGGACTATCGGGCCTCAGAGGGAAGATAGGGGAGGGTGGGGGGGGGGGGGGGGAGATCAACCAAAGGACTTGTGTGCATGCATATGAGCCTAACCAATGGTTAAGTTCAACAGGGGGTTGGGGCATCCATGGGAAGGGGTGTGGGATGGGAATGGGGGGATGAGGACAAATATGTGACACCTGAATCAATAAAGAAATTAAAAAAAATAAATAAATAAAATAAATAAATAAATAAATAAATAAAAAATAAAAAATAAAAAAAAAAATAAAAAAAAAGAAATAATGACAGAAAACTTCCCTGATATTGGCAAGAAAAAAACTATCTAAGTCCAAGAAGTACACAGAGTCCCAAACAAGTTGAACCCCAAAATACGGACACCAAGACACATATAAATTGACAAACACCAACAACAAAGCAAAAACCTTAAAGGCTGCCAGAGAGAAACAGAAAATTACCTACAAGGTATCTCCTATCAGAATATCAACTGATTTCTCAACAGAAACACACCAGGCCAGAAGGGAAAGGAATGAAATATACAAAGTGATGCAAAACAAGGGACTGAATCCAAAAATACTATACCCAGCAAGGCTATCATTCAAAATTGAAGGTGGAATCAGAAGCTTCACAGACAAAAAAGGGCTAAGAGAGTTCATCACTACCAAGTCAGCAATGCAAGAAATGCTAAAGGGGCTGCTGTAAAAAGAAGAAAGAGAAAGGCAGGAAGAAACACAAACACTAAGGAAAAATATGTCAACAAACAGGTACTTATCAATAATAACAGTAAACGTAAATGGATTAAATGCACCAATCAAAAGACATAGGGTAGCTGAATGGATAAGAAAACATGACCCATATATTTTCTGTCTACAAGAGACCCACCTTAGAGCAAAAGATTCACACAGACTGAGAGTGAAGGGATGGAAAAACATTTTTCAGGCAAATGGAAATGAGATAAAAGCTGGGGTTGTGATACTTATATCAGATAAAACAGACCTCAAAGTAAAGGCTTTAATAAGAGATAAGGAAGGCCACTACATAATACTAAAGGGAGCAATCCAGCAAGAAGATATAACTCTGGTAAACGTATATGCACCCAACCCAGGAGCGCCCAAATACATAAAAAATCTGCTGGAAGATATCAAGGGAGAGATCGACATCAACACAATCATAGTAGGGGACTTTAATACACCACTGACATCAATGGATAAATCCTCTGGACAAAAAAATCAGCAAAGAAACAGCAATTCTAAATGACACACTAGATCAGATGGCCTAATTGACATCTTCAGAGTATTTCACCCCAAAACCATGGAATATACGTTCTTCTCAAGTGCACATGGGACATTCTCAAAAATAGACCACATATTGGGTAACAAGCAAAGTCTCCCAAATTCAAAAGATTGAAATCATATCAAGCATTTTCTCAGACCACAATGGCATAATATTAGAAATAAACTACAATAAAAACATTCCAAAAAATTCAAACACTTGGAAACTGAATAGCATGCTACTAAACAATGATTGGGTTATCAATGAGATCAAAGAAGAAATTAAAAACATCCTGGAGACTAATGACAATAAAAACACAACATTGCAAATCCTATGGGACACAATGAAAGCAGTCCTGAGAGGGAAATGTATAGCTCTACAGGCCTACCTCAAAAAAAAAAGAAAAAATGGTAATAGATCATCTAACTCAACAACTCAAAGAATTAGAAAGGGAGCAACAAGAAAAGCCCACAGTGAGCAGAAGAAAGGAAATAATAAAGATTAGAGCAGAAATGAATGACATAGAGACCAAAAAAAACTATACACAAGATCAACAAAACCAAGAGCTGGTTCTTTGAAAGGATAAACAAGATTGATGAACCTCTAGCCAGGCTCACCAAGAAGCAAAGAGAGAGGACCCAAATAAACAAAATCAGAAATGAAAGAGGTGAAATAACAACAGACCCCACAGAAATACAAAGGATTGTCAAAAAATACTATGAACAACTCTACTCCAACAAACTAGACAACCTGGAGGAAATGGACACATTCCTAGAAAAACACAACTTTCCAAAACTTACTCAGGAAGAGACTAAAAATCTCAATAGGCTGATAACTATGGAAGAAATTGAAGCAGTCATCAAAAAGCTCCAGCAAACAAAAGCCCGGGGCCAGACGGCTTCACAGGGGAGTTTTATAAAACATTCAAGGAAGAGCTAAAACCTATCCTCCTCAGACTATTCCAGAAAATTCAAGAAGAAGGAACACTTCCAAGCTCCTTCTACGAAGCCAGCATCACCCTAATACCAAAACCAGATAAAGATAACACAATGAAAGAGAATACAGGCCAATATCCCTCATGAACATAGATGCCAAAATCCTCAACAAAATTCTAGCAAATCGAATCCAGCAATACATCAGAAAGATCATACACCACGACCAAGTAGGATTTATCCCTGGGATGCAAGGATGGTACAATATTCGCAAATCAATAAACGTGATACATCACATAAACAAATTGAGAGATAAAAACCATATAGTCATATCAATTGATGCAGAAAAAGCATTTGACAAAATCCAACACCCTTTCTTGATAAAAACTCTCAGCAAGCTGGGAATAGAAGGATCATTCCTCAACATAATAAAAGCCATATATGACAAACCCACAGCCAACATCATACTCAATGGGCAAAAACTAAAACCATTTCCCCTAAGAACAGGAACAAGACAGGGATGCCCACTCTCACCACTCCTGTTCAACATAGTGTTGGAAATACTAGCCATTGCAATCAGACAACAAGAAGAAATAAAAGGCATCCAAATTGGAAAAGAAGAAGTAAAACTGTCCTTATTTGCAGATGACATGATACTGTACATAGAAAACCCTAAAGACTCCATCAAAAAATTACTAGACTTAATAAATGAATTCGGCAGAGTAGCAGGATACAAAATAAATGCTAAGAAATCTATGGCATTTCTATACACCAATAATGAACTTACAGAAAGAGAGACCAAAAAAGCAATCCCATTTACCATTACACCAAAAAAATTAAGATACCTAGGAATAAACTTAACTAAGGAGGTAAAAGACCTATACGCGGAAAACTACACAACACTGAAAAAAGAGATAGAGGAAGACATAAACAGATGGAAGAACATACCATGCTCATGGATTGGTAGAATCAACATCATCAAAATGTCCATACTACTCAAAGCAATCTATAATTTCAATGCACTTCCCATTAAAATACCAACGGCATACTTCACAGACCTAGAACGAACTTTCCAAAAATTCATTTGGAATAAAAAAAGACCCCGAATAGCCACAACAATCCTGAGAAAGAAGAACAAAGTAGGTGGGATCTCCATACCAGATTTCAAGCTGTATTACAAAGCCACTGTTCTCAAAACTGCCTGGTATTGGCACAAGAACAGACATATAGATCAATGGAATAGAATAGAGAACCCAGAAATCGATCCAAATCACTATGCTCAATTAATATTTGACAAAGGAGGCATGAACATACAATGGAGTCAAGACAGTCTCTTCAACAAATGGTGTTGGGAAAATTGGACAGATACATGCAAAAAAATGAAAGTAGACCACCAACTTACACCATACACAAAAATAAACTCAAAATGGATACAGGACTTAAACATAAGACAGGAAACCATAAAAATACTAGAGGAATCTACAGGCAGAAAAAATCTCTGACATATGCCAAAAGAACTTCTTCGCTGATACTGCTCCTAGGGCAATGGAAGCTAAAGAGAAAATAAACAAATGGGACTACATCAAAATAAAAAGCTTTTGCACAGCAAAGGAAACCATCAATAAAACAACAAGAAAGCCCACTACATGGGAGAACATATTTGCCAATGATGTCAACGATAAGGGTTTAATCTCCAACATTTACAGGGAACAACATTTACAGGGAACTCATGCAGCTTAACAAAAAGAAGATAAACAACCCAATCAAAAAATGGGCAACTGATCTAAATAGACACTTTTCGAAAGAAGACAGAAGGAAGGCCAAGAGACACATGAAAACCTGCTCTAAATCACTAATCATTAGAGAGATGCAAATCAAAACAACAATGCGGTACCATCTCACACCTGTCAGAATGGCCATTATCAACAAGTCAACAAATGACAAGTGCTGGCGAGGATGTGGAGAAAAAGGAACCCTCGTGCACTGCTGGTGGGAATGCAGACTGGTGCAGCCATTGTGGAGAACAGTATGGAGTTTCCTTAAAAAACTAAAAATAGAACTCCCATTTGACCCAGTAATCCCACTTCTAGGAATATATCCCAAGAAACTGGAAACATCAATCAGAAAGGATATATGCACCCCTATGTTCATAGCAGCACAATTCACCATAGCTAAGATTTGGAAACAGCCTAAGTGCCATCAGCAGATGAGTGGATTAAAAAACTGTACATCTACACAATGGAATACTACGCTGCAGTAAAAAAGGAGCTCTTACCATTTGCAACAATATGGATGGAGATGGAGAACATTATGCTTAGTGAAATAAGCCAGGCAGAGAAAGATAAATATCACATGATCTCACTCATTTGTGGAATATAATGAACAACATAAACTGATGGGGGGGGGGGGGGGGGGGGGAATAGATCCAGAAACAGAGAAACATCAATCAGAACGTCAAACCTCAGGGAAGAAATTGTGAGGTAACCAGAAACCCAAGAATGCCTGAGAACGCCTTTCTAGCCACGCTAACAATCATCAGATGTACGGTAATTTTACCTGGGACAAGAGGGTAAGTATTTTGGTCTTATGCTCCTGACCCTTCATGGGTAAGAGCCCTTACGTGGGCTGATCCCCTGACTAATGTAGTTACCAATAATACCAAACACCTTGGTCATCTAGGAGGTCCATGGGTGGGGCAAGAAGAAAGTATAAATACACAGGGGTCTCCACCCAGCTTCCCTTTTGTATAACACGAAATCAAAACAATGCCCCTTTGTGTGTACAATTAAAGAGAGGTTTCTGGCTTGTGTGGACACCAAAGAAAGGGTGTCACTACTATCACTACGTGCCCCTGGTAGAGGTGCAGAAAATGTAACTAAGACCTTGTCTATATAAAAAGAAATGGACAGCCAGTTTGAAAGGGAATTGCCATGGACTAGAACAAAGAATATCCTTACATGATATTATTCTACACTATCATTAAAATTTTTCCCAGATTTGGATCACCCCCAGTACTTATAATAGTTCCTCACACCCTTGGGGGAAAAAAAAAAAATCATCTGTTTGGTGCTTGGAGACAAACTTAACACGTCTCTTGATACTTTAGAATTACAACAGCATAATATACAATTATCCCAAGCAAACGTACAAACTAATTCTTTGAATGTCTGGCAGCAATTTAAAAAGGACATGTAAGGATTTAAATCCTTCTCATTGTGTAGAGGGCCTCCTGGGAAGGCACCTGAGCATTCTATATTGGTCCCTCTTACCCTTTAGGCCAAGAGAGACCCTCTTCTCACAATTCAATTGCTCACAGCTGTTGCATGAGCTCTCTGATCATGTCGAGGTTGAAGTCTCGTGATGACGGGTGCCATGGATCTGTCTCTCACCCAGTGGGGCGAACTGAGCCTTCCCTGGAGAAGAAACCCAGGTTCCACAAGACATGTGATCAGTGCTGGGGCCCCGCCAGCAGGCGAGGGGATCCCAAGGCAGGTGCTGGGCATGGAGGCCACGGGGGCATAGGCTACCAAGGAGACAAAACTGAACCTCACGTCACCCTGCTTGGCCCCGGAGGATGGCTGGTTAGCCAGAGACGGGTAAGATTCCTCAAGGAAGGAACAACCTAAGACAGGCACAGTCACAGAGGGGCCATCAGGAGAGAATTTGGGGATCAACAGAGGTGGGGCACAGACCCTCACCCCCCCCAACATTGCAGGGGCCTGAACCGTAGCCCCTTCTGAGGGAGGTCTCCTGCCCCCATGGCTGCTTCGTGCTTCCCATGCCCAGCTCAGATCAGGACCCAGGTGACCGACAGAGACTTGGCCGACAGCAGCTTCCCTCTCACTCCAACAAGAATTGTTTGAGTTGTCTTGTACCCATGGTGTGGGGAAGTGGGTTTACGATATCTAAATCCAGCCTACCACCAGGAATGCTCAGGACCTACTCAAGAAGGCAAATAATCCCTTCCACCAATATTTATAGGGTAAAATAAGATTGTTGTTAGAGTAATAAATTTGACAGTAAAATAGTAGTCAAGTTTTCAGGCAAATTTAAATTGGCTAGTTGAAACAAGCGAATATTCTAGAAAAATTAATTGTACTGGACAAAAAGGTGTTCCTAAAGTGTTAACTAAAATTTTTATTGGTACTTCATCTCATGATAAAACTGTGCACCATGTAATGAACCTAAAACAGTAATATTATAGTGTAAAAAATTAAAATTTAAAAGCCATCAAGACTACATTATAAAATTTTCAAAAGCCTCCTACCATTTTAATCAAAAAAGGAGGGGATGGTAGAGGAATATCATGTAAGGAAAAATATCCTGTAAGTAAATTACATCTAGAAAATTAATACTTTAGAAAATTAATTGTAAGGCTAAAAGCAAGACACCCATGAAAAACACACAAGGTGTCAAAACAAGCCGGAGGAAAATCATTTGGGCAAAAAATGAAATAGGATCCCAAGTCAAATTTATAGAAAATATTCCTTTATTAACTTTTGGTCGAGAATATGTTTGTATATTTTCAGAAAAGAACTCCCAGACCATGTGGATTCCAGCAACAGAGAGGAATCGACAGGACTACTCCAGCCATGAAGACAGAAGAGAAGCAGTCCAGAGATGGAAGACGTGGCCTTCCCATACTAGCAGTTAGCAGCTGTGCATCACTGCAGGTTGCCCAGGACCAAACCAGAGAGAGTCGGACCTACATTACCACCATTTGTCCACCATCCAGAACTGTAATGTCAGTGCTGACATGTACACATAAGGAACTGTTGGACATTGAAATTGGGTCTCAAAAGAACTGTTGGCCCAGAAAGAAACTCACTACAGACCGATTCATTTGCCTGTCACCATAACCATTATTGCTTGTCTCATTTTCGGTTCTTATAAGTGTATTTCTAATAGCACATGATCCCACTCATCTAGGGGAAATAATGAACAATATAGACTGATGAACAAGAACAGACCCAGAAACAAGGAGGCATGGATCAGACTGTCGGGCCTCAGAGGGAGGGTAGGGAAGGGTGGGGGTAAAGGGGAGAGATCAACCAAAGGACTTGTGTGCAAGCATATGAGCCTAACCAGCGGTTAAGGACAACAGGGGGGTGGGGGCATGTGTGGGGAGGGGTGTGGGATGGGATGGGAATGGGGGGATGAGGACAAATATGTGATACCTTAATCAATAAAGAAAAAAAAAAAAAAAAAAAAAAAAAACAAAACAAAACAAAAAAAAAAAAAAAAACAACAAAAAGCATTGGGGATTTTTGTACTTAAAAAAAAGCCGTGAGGGTATCATGACTATGACACAAATTATGTGGGATTATTCTGAGACTTGTGGTCTTGATTCTATTAGCCTCTTATGTGAAAGAAGGCAGAATTCCACTGAGATCAGATGATTCTGGTAAAGGTTCTTTATAGAGACGTGCGTTTTACTTTTCAAACTGGAAAAGTAAAACGCACATCTTACTTTTCAAAAGGAAATAGGCCCCATATGCACTTGTCCTGGCCCCGCCACCCCTCTCAGACTTTCTCAGGGAGGTCCCAGTGACCACCCTGGCTTCATGTTTCTGTCTTATCCTGCCCCATTGTTTTTGGGATACCCTCCACTAGAATGCCAGCAACCAAAGACAGAGCACTTGATACTTCCCAAGTCTGGAAGAGTCAACAGTGTCCACAGCCTCAGTCCTTACAGGCCATAGCTGTGTCTGCCTGAGACAGCTGCCCTCCATGCAGCCTAATTTGCTTTCTGATGCATGTGGATGTATATGGGCAATGCTGAGGGGAACAACTCTTAGGCCCATAATTATCCCCTAGAAATAAGAAACTGGATATTGCTGGAGAGGGCAGGGACAGTCCTGTGAGACTCCTAGTCTCTGGATAATAGGTCACACCCTTGCCCACATGAAAGCTAGGCTGAAACATAATAGAGCAGCGGTTCTCAACCTGTGGGTCACGACCCCTTTAGGGGTCGAACGACCCTTTCACAGGGGTCGACTAAGACATCCTGCATATCAGATATTTACATTACGATTCATAACAGTAGCAAAATTGCAGTTATGAGGTAGCAACAAAAAATAATTTTATTGTTGTGTGTCACCACAACATGAGGAACTGTATTAAAGGGTCGCAGCATTAGGAAAGTTGAGAACCACTGTAATAGAGGAAGGTACCTAGGGATGCTCAGAGCATTACTCCCAACCTTCTGTATCCTGATAATATAGTGGGAGTGCATGGCCATCCGGGAGCACTGTGACCAGCAGGAGAATGTAGCCCCAGTGCTCTCTCCAATGGGGATGGGGAGAACTGTGGAGAAACCACATTTAGCACATGTTCATGCACAGAATGAATGGAAACCACAGGATCACCATTGATGTAAATGTCAGCATATTTTACCATGATTCCCAATAGAAGTGCAGACCAGGGCAATTGAAATGATAACATGCTTAGAGGCAGGGTAGTGACTGATGTTAATGTAAAAAACATGGATGCTGGAATGCTTGCAGTCCTGTGTCCTTCCCAATCACCACAGTGTGTGAGCTGAGGCAGCCAGAGACTTAAACAACTTCACACTCAGAAGTGGTTCTGAGCTTACTACCAGTGAACACTGACCAAACTCCTTTTTGTTTGATGTTCATTCCTTTGAATCTTGCCCGTGATGGCTTAGGGAAGCTCAGGGACAAAAAAGTGCACACAGATGAAGAGAAAGCAATCCATGCTGACTGACTCCTGTGGTTATTTCCTACCAACGCCCATTCCTCTCCTTCACCCCTGAAAAGTCCCCCAGATTGCTTGGCACCATGTGGTGTCCTTCATAGGGCCCACCAAGTATATCAGGTTCCCCTCCTGACCCCTTGAATTTGGCTGCAGCCCTGTGATGTGCTTTGACCAATGAAATGTGTTGGGAGTGAAGTCTGTCACTACTAACACAAGAGTCAGGAACCAGAGACTGGCATTCTCTCTGTTCATTGCTACTAACACCTACATGGTAACTGCACCTTTATCCTGGTCCCTGGAGAACCAGGGGGGGCATGTGGCATGAACAAGAAAGACACCTTCTTTACTCTAAGCCACTAAAGCTTTGGGGCTATTTGTTACTATTACATCTAGCCTGTCTAATGGGTGTGCATTAACAATTTTGCTCTCCAGGAGGCAGCAGAGCCTAACATTAGAAGTAGAGCTATGTTATTAGAAGCACATGGGTTTGCCTTCCAGTCCTGCCTTTATTTAACTCTACAATCAGGCAATTTACATTAAGCCTATGAGCATCAATTTCCTCTTCATAAAATATCAGGTTGCAGAAAGACTAAATGACATAATGCATGTAAAGCACTGAATTCAAGGCCTGGCACCTGTAGAAAACATTCGGTAGCTATTAGCTCCATAGCTTCACAATGTAAATTGACTATCAACATTCTAACAATGTATGCAATGTTAACTTTTTGTTCTTTGTAGCATTTCAAATTTTGTTTTTAAACAAATAAAATTCATTATATATATATTCTCTAATAGCCTTATTTGTCTCTTAATAATGTGATATTTTTATTTTATTTCATTTTTAAAATATATTTTATTGATTTGTTTACAGAGAGGAAGGGAGAAGGATAGGGAGTTAGAAACATCGATGAGAGAGAAACATTGATCAGCTGGAACAGAACCTGGGACCCTTTAGTCCGCAGGCTGATGCTCTATCCACTTTAATAGAGGTATCATACCAGCTCTTTAAAGGTACATTATTACTACTTAGAACACTAGCCAGCTATCATTTTGATTTCTTAGTGTTTTAAATACTTTCATACTGCTATATAGCTCTATGAAAATGAATTTTTAAGTGTTTCACCAACTTTCTTCCAAAAACGCCAACTCATTTTGATGGGAATAATAAATGTAAACAGTACCGCACTCACTTCTCAGCTCTTTGAACATGATTTCCCACTGACAAAATTGTGTCGTTCAAATATTAAATCTATTTGAACATGTATTTCAAGTGTATGAAGCACATTCCTAAATACTTCCCTAGTCTATCGTTGTGAATTCTCAGTGTTACATTCACATTTGTCCAGTGATTGAAGCTCATACATTGTGAATTCCAAATGTTAATACACCATAACCCTAACCTGAACCCTAACCCTAACCCTAACCCTAGCCCTACCCTAACCCTAACCTGAGCCTGAACCCTAGCCTAACCCTAATCATAATCCTAACCCTAACCCTAATCCTAAACCTCACCCTAAACATTACTTTAACCCTAACCCTAACCCTAACCCTAATTCTAACCCTATCCCTAACCCTAACCCTAACCCTAGTCCTAACCTTGATGATGTCAGCACTCCCGGCAGGTCCCCTGGCTCCAAACCATTAACCACCTCAGTACTTCTGGCTGTCCACGTGGCCCTTTTCCCTTGATGACATCAGCACTCCTAGCAGGTCCCCTGGCCCAAACCATTACCACCTGAGCATTTGAGCCTGTCCATGTGGCCCCTCCCCCTTGATGACACCAGCACTTCAGGTTTAAATGCTTAAAGTGTTTCAAGCTCATTCATTGTGAATTCCAAGTGTTTAAACACCGTTTTTACATATATATCAGCACTTTAACCTTTTGCACTCGGATGTCGAGTGTGACTTGACACGGTTAGCATCGGTAGCAGCTCGTATGTCGAGCCACACTCGACACGTAGTTTCACCGCGGGGGGGGGGGGAGGGGAATTTTTGTCTATTTTTCCAGTATCTTTTCTTGTTTTCATTAGCATGAAAGGACAAGTAAAATGTAAATGCCATCTCAACTGATGCCACCACCTAAGCTTATCTTTTGCATAGGCAGCAATCTGGAGTAGGAGGGTCCAAGGCATGAGTCATTGCATCATGCATTTTTGAGCTTGCATCATCTTCCCTTGGTAAAGAACCTTCCTTATCTTTTTGTCTCCTAGGTTTGTTTAGGTTTCTATTAGCATATCACAGATGTTGTCATGACACAGGGTTTAGTTGGATGATTGGTTTGCCCCCTAGCAGTCGCACGTTCTGAGTGAATTTAAACATGTGAATGTAAACCAGGTCTTCATGTGGGTGAATGTTTCAAAAAATATCACACCATGAAAAATTACAGAGATTAAAATTACTCTTTGAATGTATCAATAATTTGAAATATAAAAAAAATCCAAATAAATAAGTTTGTATGAAAAGAAACTCCAGTTTTTTATTCTACTGCCGCGCTTTGTAAAATCTGGGGTACTTAAAAAATTAAATCCCGAGTAGAATAAAGGAATCGAGAAAAAAGCAAGCAAGTGCAAAGGGTTAAATATGAATTGTTACCATTTGAAAGACTATCCTACGTTTCACAGCCCTTTGAATACAGTTATTTCAACATTCATTAGAGATGTTAAGGTTCTAAAACATATTCTGAGTGTTTTAGAAACACTCTTACACATCCCCTGGTCTGTTATTTTGACCTCTGAGAGTTTTAACATTTTAATACAGGTATCATACCAGCTCTTTAAAGGTACATTATTACTACTTTGAACACTAGCCAGTTATCATTTTAATTTCTTAGTGTTTTAAATACTTTCAAACTGTTATATAGCTCTATGAAAGTGAATTTTTAAGTGTTTCACCAACTTTCTTCCAAAAACACCAACTCATTTTGATGGGAATAATAAATGTAAACAGTATCGCACTCACTTCTCAGCTCTTTGAACACGATTTCCCAGTGACAAAATTGTGTCGTTAAGATATTAAATTTATTTGAACATGTATTTCTAGTATATGAAGCACATTCCTAAATATTTCCCTAGTCTATCATTGTGAATTCTCAGTCCTACATTTATATTTGTCCAGTGACTGAAGCTCATACCTTGTGAATTCCAAATGTTAATACACCATAACCCTAACTTGAACCCTAACCCTAATCCTACCTAACTCTAGCCCTACCCTAATCCTGAACTGAGCCTAAACCCTAGCCCTAACCCTAATCCTAACCCGAACCCTAAAACTAACCCTAACCCTAAACGTAACTTTAACCCTAACCCTAATTCTAACCCTCCCCCGAGCCCAAACCTTAACACTAACCCTAAACCTAGCCCTACCTAACCCTAACCTGAGCCTGAACCCTAGCCCTAACATGAATTTTAATCCTAACCTGAACCCTAACCCTAACCCTAAACCTAATCACAGCCCTAAACCTAACCCAAACCTTAACCCTAACACTAAACCTAGCCCTACCCTAAACCAAACCTGAGCCTGAAACATAATGCTAGCCCTAACCCTAACCCTAACCCTAACCCAAGCCCTAGCCCTAGGCCTAACCCTAAACCCTAACCCTTAGCCCTAACCCTAAACCTAACCCTTGATCTAGCCCTAGCCCTAACCCTAGCCCTAAACCTTGCCCTAGAACAGTGATGGTGAACCTAGGACACACGTGTCAGCACTGACACGTGTAGCCATTTCTGATGACACGCGGCTGCTGAGGTTTATTAAATACAATTATATATAACAATTATACATTTATGTTATTTAAACTATAAATATAGGGAAATAATGTTTTTTCATCAAAGTGACACACTACCCGAGTTATACTCAGTGTTTTGGCGAAGTTTGAAACACCAAGCTCAAAAGGTTGCCCATCACTGCCCTAGCCCAAACCCTAACCCTAACCCTAACCCTAGCCCTAGTGCTAACCCTAATTTTAAACCTAACCCTAACCCTTACCCTAACCCTAGGCCTATCCCTAGCCCTAGCCCTAAGCCTAATGCTAACCCTAACCCTAGACCTAACCCTAACCCTAACCCTAACCCTAACCCTAACCCGTACCCTAGCCCTAGCCCTAGCCCTAACCCTAACCCTAACCCTAGCCCTAACCTAAAGCCAAACCCTAGCCCTAACCCTTACCTTAAAACTAACCCTAGACCCTTGCCCTAGCCCTAGCCCTAACCCTAACCCTAACCTGAGCCTTAAACCCTAGCCCTAACCCTAATGCTAACCCTTACCCTAACCCTAAAACTAAGCCTAGCCATTGCCCTAGCCCTAGCCTTAACCCTAACCCTAACTCTAACTTGAGCTTGAACCCTAGCCCTAACCCTAATCCTAATCCTTACCCTAAACCTAACCCTTACTTTAACCGTAACTTTAACCCTAACCCTAATTCTAACCCTATCCCCGATCCCAAACCCTAACCCTAATCCTAAACCTAGCCCTACCCTAACCCTAACCTAAGCCTGAACCCTAAGCCCTAACACGAATCCTAATCTTAACCCGAACCCTAACCATAACCCTAACCCCTAAACCTAGCCCTAACCCTAACCCTCACCCTAACCCTAGTAACCCTAGTCCTAGCTATAGCCCTAGCCCTAGCCCTAACCCTAAACCTAACCCTGGCCCTAGCCCTAACCCTAGCCCTAGCCCTAACCCTAAGCCCCCTAACCCTAACCCTAACCCCAACCCCAAGCCCTAACCCTAACCCAAGCCCTAGCCCTAACCCTCACCCTAGCCCTAAACCTAACCCTTGCTCTAGCCCTAGCCCTAACCCTAACACCAACCTAACCCTAACCCTAACCCTAACCCTAACACCCACCCTAAGCCCCTAAGCCCCTAAGCCCCTAAGCCCCTAATCCTAACCCATTGTCTAGTAACTGGTAACCGGCTAACTAGTAACCGGTAAACTGGTAACTGGTAACCGTTGACCGGTTAACTGGTAAGCAGTAACCAGTAAACTGGTAACAAGCAGATACCTAGCAACATCTGAACCTGTTAACTATCAACCTGGTAACTGTGCTGATATAGTCAGGAAACACAGGTGGCAACCTGAACTAATAATCCTCAGAGCTAAATTGCCAGACAGCCACCAAAACCTAGAAAGCCTATCCTGCAGCAACCTACCCCCCCGCCTGCCTTCCTTCCTCCCTCCCTCCTCCCTCCTCCCTCCCTCCCTCCCTCCCTCCCTCCCTCCCTCCTTCCTTCCCTCCCTTCCTTCCTTCCTTCCTTCCTTCCTTCCTTCCTTCCTTCCTTCCTTCCTTCCTTCCTTCCTTCCTTCCTTCCTTCCTTCCTTCCTTCCCCTTTTCGGTCCTCCCTCTCCTCTGTGAGTAAGATGGAACTAACCTGAATGGGAATCAAAAATGTTAGCAGAAAATGCAGCAGCAAAGGAAAGCCCAGCAAACATCACTTGGAAAACAGGGACCCCTGGTCCTGGATGACAAAAATGATCAGCACGAGACAAATGACACACACAGAAAGGAAATCAAATGCAGGCAACAGCACTGTCACCCTGCATTCATCACTGGAGAAACATGCCAGCGATGTAAGGAAACTGCAAAGCATAATGAAGCTTTTAAGCCACACAACCATGAAACACCAAGCAATGAGAAGGCAAAGATTAATGGGAATGAGAGCGACACCCAACAAAAGGGCAAATCAGAACAACACTCACATAAGGAAGGAGATTTTCGAATAATTGCCAAACACAATGTCCATGAAAATGAGGACCTGAGCAGCGTCACACAGGCACATATGCTAGATTCACAGGTTTGTAGGACACAGCACGAGTGTGCCAGGCAATCATAACTCCAGACATAGGTGACTCTGGAAGACTGACGCAACGGAAATAAGCCTCCGGAACTGAGGGAAATCAACCGGGAAGCAAATCACATGTCCAAGAAGGCCTTATCACACTGGAGAACAACTGCGACCCCAGCTTTCTGCGCTGCACCTGGCATGCATACCAAACAAAGACAAACTATCAGTGTCTGGAAAGTGCATGCAGGGATATGTTTCCAGAGATGTACTTGGGGGGAGGAGAACACTGGCAGAGTGAAGGGCCAGGTGCATTCGCTGCTCACTGCATGGGCACCTATATGGGCTAGCAAACAAGCACTCTAGCATCCATAAGGTCATGGATGTCAAGTGACCCAGGCAGCCAAGCATACACCGCATAAAAAATCATTATGGGAAACATCAGTGTGTGCACATTAGACGCCACCCACAAATTGGAGACAATGTGAGGTGGGATGGATGCAGTGTTTGCTGGAAGGAAGCACAGTGAAATAAAATGCCCTCAAAACAACTACAAGTAAATGTTTCAGGAGGAACAACATGGAAAACTGCAATGAAAAGCAAGGGAGGGAGCACTTCAACAAACAGCACTGACAGTCAAGAAATGCAGTTGCAAGCAACTGCTTTTGGTCTCAAAAAACAGTCTTCTGGAAACATACCCACACAGAAATGTGTCTGACAGAAGTAGTTGAAAACCCTGACAATGCAGCGAGCGGAAAACAAGAACATAACGCAGAGAACAAAGGTCTGTTTTGCAAGCACTGCAAGTGTCAAAGAAGCATGCGGTGCTGACACGCCGATACAGAAACTGTGGCTGACCAAACCACAGCGTGTACGAACGTGACAGAGAACACTGGAAAAGTAAGCCTGAAAGTGTGACACATAAGGAATGTGGAGCAAACACCGAACGTCTCCAGACAATGCCAACAAAAGCAGTTATGGGGAAAAGTAACCTGGAATAAATTCGTTGCAGCGCAAACTGTCATGTAAGCCAAAGCCACCCAACAATAACAGTGGCAGCCATATAGCAGAAGGTAACTGAGGGTTCAAGAAGCCAATAGCACAAGAAGGCGGAAAGTGCCCCTGCATGCAGGAACACAGGAAAGCAATAAGAAACACTGCATCTGGCGAAGACCATGTGGCACAAGGAAAGAAAAATGAGCGCTAAACAGACGTCACAGTACTGCCAAACTGCACTCCTACACATTGTTTGCCTACAAAGTACCCGGCAAAGCCTCCAAATTGAAAGAAAGAAAACTGCTCTCCCATAATCACTTACCGGTTGGCAGCAGAGATCCATCACAGTAAAGGAGCTTCCCAAATCGCCACACCTCGCATGACTTCTCGAAGGTCTGAAACGTAGAGAGAAACATCACTACAACCAGAAATAACACCTAGTCCTAGACCAGTGATGGCGAACCTATGACACGCGTGTCAGCACTGACACGCGTAGCCATTTCTGATGACACGCGGCCGCATGCCGAGGATGAAACATTTGCTGCTCCTGAGGATGAAACATTTGCGACTAGAGTCTTGGAGTTAGTTTTTTCCTCAAAGTGACACAATACCCGAGTTATGCTCAGTTTTTTGGCGAAGTTTGACACACCAAGCTCAAAAGGTTGCCCATCACTGTGACCATGCAGGCACAAACCTTTAGTGAAATGGCATGCCCTTCCAAGAATAGCCACAAGGTGGCAGCAGAGGATCACATGCGCAGGATGCAAGGGCGAAAAGACAGGAGCATCAATTTTAACAGTAGCCACAAGGTGGCAGCAGAGGATAAAAAAATCAAATGCGCATGCTGCAAAGGAAAGAAAAGACAGGCTTTATCTCTGAAGGAAGGTGCATGTAAAGGGAAACCACAGGCGGAAAAGGAAAAGGACTAAGCTGAGCATAAGGCACTCGGGACCCCAGAAGGGGCAGACGGCCGCACAGGCTGACAAACAAGCTCGGCGAAGTTGGGGGACAGACCCTGGCACGCAAAAGTCGCAGCGACAAAAGTAAGCACACAGGCAAAGCTGCGCAAACTTTGTCCAAGGCACTCAACATGGGGCACACATTGCAAATCACACCCCACAATGGACCGTCCTAGACAGGTTCCCTGTGCAACTCACCTCAGGAAGCAGGCAGGACCGTGGGCTTAAGGGAACGTGGCAATCCCACAGGCAGGGCCCATCTCTTCAGGCGCTGTACCAAGAAGTCAGGCCAGTGACAGGGGGAGAACAGGTCACTGCTCCCCGAAGGAATGCACAGAGGGGTGAAACGGTGCGGATCACATGCCTGTATTCAGGACAGGGGCCTGCCTTGTGACTTTCACATCTGAACCTCAGAGCTGAGCTGAGCAATTGTCTTCTGGCAGCAGAGTCTACCTAACTCAAAGATGTCCGGGCAAGTGGTGACTTCCCTCTTTCCGGAGCCCTGAGGGCAGAACCAAAGGCGCTGGGGCACTCGCCCTTTGTCATGACTATCAAGGTAATGGCCCAACATCAGGTAGGGCAAGCACGCAGCCCCCCTCCCTGCAAGATAAGGGAATGCCCATCATCCCACTGTTGACCCAATCTCTGCCCTTTCCACGCGGAACCCTGTCCCACACCCAGAATCTGGCATCCAATGAATTCCGTGTGGGCCAGTGACGCAGTTTACTTTTGAGGAGAAAAGATAAGTGAGCAGCTCGAACTCCCCTTCCTTCCCCCCGCAGCACAAATCAGTAATTCACCTTGCGTGCAGATGTTTCAAAGAGCCACTGCAAAGCACTCACTCAGTAAACTACAGGAGGAGCAGCAGCAAAGACCTTACGTTCACCTCACTCATCACAGCAGGGGGAGGATTCCAAAGCAGCTCACCCGGGAGCACCATGCGGACTGGGACTCGGTGCTCGGATCCAGCAAGGGGCCCATTGCACCCTGCCGTCTGCCCAGCACCACAGGCGGTGAACCTGGGTGAGTTATCTCTTGGAGGCACCACATTCCCTTCTTTCTGTAGAATGCAGGAATTCAATTAAGTCAGCCTCACTGTGAGATGATCGGACGGGGCGCAACTGACATCAAGGGGTAGGGGAACCCAGAGCGAGGCAATTCTGGAGGGGACATGTGGGTGGCTGTGGCTGATTTTGGCTGATCAATGCACATGAAGTTCACAGAGTGAGGGCAGGGAATCAGGGACTAAGAAATTTGAGCTGAACAAGGTCGGCTCAGAGGAGGAAGGGGGAGATGCTCCCTCCCGGGCGACTCCCGGGTGCCCTTAGGCAACTTACAAGCTCTGGTGAAGGAGTGAGGGGGCACAGCTGAGGAGGGACCTGCTTGCCCATAGGTAATTCAGTCAGGTGGCATAAGTGAGTTTGTCGACATGGGGAGCTCCCATAAGGCCTAGCAAGCCAGCTCCGCCAGACAGTGTGCCTCTTTCAGACAGCTGAGTGAGGAATCAATCACGTAACAGGGCTGAATTCCAACATGAGGGGCGCTACCCTCACGGACCTCAGCCCTGAAGCACCACAATCTGGAAACGATACCATATATCCCTAGGAAATCAGGACATACTCCAGTGACCAACTCCAAAAAGTAATAATAATAAGGAAATGTGAAACACATTTAAGATTGCCTCGGCCTTGATTCCTGAGGACCCACAACCACAGCAGTCACCCGTAAAACCACAGCAGGGCAAAGCCAAAGCATCCATGACCCCACCTCAGCGTACAATGTGAAAAGTAGGGATGCTTTGAGGAACAGAAAATCATGTCTTGTGCACACCAAAAGAAACAAAGACGACAATAAACCTAAGGAAATGGAAACTCACATTCATCAGAAAATAACTGAGTCCTGTGGAAGAACAAAAATATCCATGGGTGTGTAAAAACGACAGAAGGCTTCGGAAACAAGTAGGTTAAAAGACTCCACTTGGTGCTCCCCAAGTGCACTCTCTACTGTCCGAGATTGCTTCTGCTTTCTCCCACTCCACCTAAGCTCATACCTCCTCTACGTCTGTTCTACTAACCCTAACGATGTGATGGGAAATGGGAAGACAAAATCTGGAAAATGTAAGACCGGGATCACAGCAGCTGCACATCGGGGAAAGGCTAGTGCAGATACTCATTACTCTGCTGCAAGTAGGTGGACCTGAAAAATCAATCATTGCGAATATGCATGGGTAATGGTGCCTTTTTTTTTTTTTTTTCAAAGGTGGACATCACCGGAAAAAGAAAGACAGACATTTCTGAGGTGGACAGCCGATGGCTTCCCTGGAAAACCAATCTGCAGAAGAGGCTGAAGCACAGCACCCCGTGTAGCAAACAAGAGCTGCTGCGCTAAGAGGTGAGTGCCTGTGGAAAGAGGAGAGTGCCTGTGCGGGAGCACAAAGAGAACATGTGCCTAGCTTTCGCTTTGGTGGGGGGGGGGGGGGGGGGGGGGGGGGGGGGGGGGGGGGAAGGCGGAGAGCCTACTCTAAAGAGGGTGGTTGGTACAACTTTCCATGGTGGGCTGGGGGGGGGGGGGGGGGGCGCGAGGCGCGGGAAGGAGACAGCTAGAGAGAGGTGCATTCCAGCAGACAAGTAGCCTGTCTCCCTGGGACCAGAGCAGACTCGTGTGTACAGGGAAAGGCATAGTAACCGCTGGTCCTCAGGAATCCCAATTCAATTCCCATATTTCCCGAAGGTGACTCAGGGCTTTTTGGAGATATAATGTGGAGTCCTCCGCAATCACCTCACTGGGAAGCAAAAGAGAAATCAGCTGCATGAGCCACTGCCTCTGACACACTAAGAGAAGTATTTATAGCCCTGGATGGTTAGGTCAGTGGTTAGAGCATTGCACCACAGACCAAAGAGCCTCGGGTTCAATTCTCCTTTATTCCCAGTCAAGGACACTAGGTGTCGTCATTAATAATGCGGATTTTTTTCAATAGATGGAGTTACACATATGTTGATATATGTGATTTGATATGTATGCTATTTTGTTGTATTGACAAGCTTCAAAGCTCCATATGTCACATTTTCTGAAGGTGTTAACATCATAGGTATTTTTACGCTTAAAAATCTCAAATTTTGTGCAAAAAAAAAAAAAAAAAAGAGCATTTGTGGGAAGTTTTAATTCATTACTTTATTTTGAAGAAAAGTTCTGCTGAATATTTCCGGAAGCTTATGGTGAACATGCTCCATTTCAAGATACTTGTGAACGCTGGTTTAAACGCTTTAAAAGTGATGATTTAAATGTGAAAAACAAAGAATGTCCAGGTCAACCGAAAAAGTTTGAAGACCAACCATTACAAGCATTATTGGATAAAGGTGCGTGCGTGCCAAACTCAAAAAAAAAAAATTGCAAAAAGATTAACCATTGCTCCACAAACAATTTCCGATCGTTTACAAGCATGGGAAAAGTTTTTAAAGGAAAGAAAATGGGTGCCACATCAACTGAACAAAAGACAAATGGAAAACCGAAAAGTCATCAGTAAAATGTTGCTTCAACAGCACGAAAGTCTTTTTTTGCATCAATTTGTGACTGGCAATGAAATGTGGATTTATTTTGAGAATCCCAAATGCACAAAATCATGGGTTGATCCAGGTCAACCATCAACATTGAATGCAAGGCCAAATCGCTTTGGAAAGAAGACAATGCTCTGCGTTTGGTGGGATCAGGAGAGTGTGGTATATTATGAGCTTCTAAAACCAGGTGAAACCGTTAATTCTGATCCCTCCAAACAACAATCAATTTGAACTACGTTTTGATCATAAAACAACCAGAATGGGCCAGAAGACATGGCATAGTAATTAAGCTTCATGGTGACGCACCATCACACACTTCAACACTAGTTAAGAGACACATGAAAAGATCTTGCCTGTGAAGTATTAACCCACTCACCATATTCACCAGACCTTGCTCCTTCAGATTACCACTTGTTCCAATCAATGGCAAATGCACTTTCTGAGAAGCACTTCAAAACATATGAAGAAGTGGAAAATTGGGTCTCTGAATGGTCTTCCTCAAAACAAGAAAAGTTCTATTGGGACGGTATCCACAAATTACGAAAGATGGGCGAAATGTGTAGCTAGCGATGGACATTACTTTGAATAAAGCACTTTTGATGTTTCTCTTGAAAATATCCTGTTTTCTTTGATTATAAAATCCGCATGATTAACCGGTACAGCTAGTATATACCTCGTTGAAGACTGGATCCCTGGCCCTGGTCAGGGTGTGGCCTGTAATTCTCCTATCCTTCCAGTAAAAAACAAAAACACTGAAATGGGAAAGGATGGAGATTTGTACAGGATCCCGTACCTATCTGGGGAGGAGCAGGGGGTGGGAGTGGGCAAGGCTAGGTCCTTGTGAGTAGCGCCCATGTGAGAAAAGGGGAAACTTGAG
Source organism: Ia io (assembly GCA_025583905.1). Classification (NCBI taxonomy): domain Eukaryota; kingdom Metazoa; phylum Chordata; class Mammalia; order Chiroptera; family Vespertilionidae; genus Ia; species Ia io. The sequence goes on from JAJQQW010000023.1 coordinate 27,138,868, forward strand.
GCCTACAATGGAAGCAGGCAGGGTAGGGGGCTCAACCTCCTCCTGCCTGCCTTCCTGTGCCCCTTAGGGGGCTGCCCCGCCTAGTGCAAGGGCTAGGGAGGCAGGGAAGGAAGAAAAGAGGGTGTGAGCCGCACCTGGTGAGACACAGGTAGTTTGGGGCATCCTGGGGCCAAGCAGTCCATCCATTGGCCACACCTGCTGCTGCCGCAGGTGAGGTGTGGGCAATGGACGGGACTGCTTGTCAGAGCGAGATGGGGCTCTGGCCCCTTCAAGGCTAGGGGAGCCCTCCAGTGTAGCCAGGCTGTGCCCTGAGTGACCTGTGGGGCTGGGCGCTGAGGCCTGGCCAGGGGACATCTCCTTGGAGCCGAGCCAGTGCCCAGAGCATCGGGCTTGGAGGCCCAAGGAGAGGACCTTCTCACATTAACACACAGTTGTCATGTGGCCTTCATTTCATTTATTTATGTATATTTAAAGTACACCTTTTAAATTAGCCTTATGCATATGTAATTTCAGAGAGGAAGGGAGAGGGAGAGAGAGAGAGAGAAACATTCATGTGAAGAGAGACATTCATTCATCGGCTGCCTCCTGCATGCTCCGCACTGGGGGTGGAGCCTGCAACCCGGGCATGTGCCCTTGGTCGGAATCGAACCCAGGACCAGTCCCCAGGCCAATGTTCTATCTGCCAAGCCAAACCTGCAAGGGCGTGTAACTTTTATCTTAAAGGCGAGAGGCCACATTCCCATCCTGTCTCAAGTCACAGGCTAGTAAATGAAGTGTGACGCCCTCGCTCAGGGCCCAGAGGGGCCTCTGGAAGCCCCACAGGTCCCGCACCTGGGACGGGCGTCCCCCCTCTTGCATCCCCAACTCCCCCATAGCCCGCACCTTCTCCTCGTGATGGAAGTCCATGACCTACTCCACCCGAAACCTGAACCGAGCACTGCAGCCAGCCCCCGCCACCAGCTAGCACAGGACCTGCCCCTTCCAGAGTCATTGGGCACCTGCCAGGGTCTGAAAACAAGCAATCAGCGGAGCAGGCCTGAGATTGGTGCTCCATCCTGTCCTCCCCTGAAACCCCGCCTTCTCCCTGCCCCCAGCAGCTCCCCGCAGGTTTGATTCCAAGTGCATTCAGTTGCATGGAAGGGACAAAGAGCATGGAGATCCCACTGCCCAGGCGCTGCACATAAAGGCTTCCCTCCCACACCAGCTCGGTGTGGCCAGAGCGGGTTAATCATGCAGGAAAGTAACCAGAACCGGGGACGTAGCCAAGGCTCCCAGGACCTCCGAACCACAAGAGATTAGGAGCTGGCAATCCAGGCTCCAGGAGAGACTCTGCGCTCGAACCCTCACCGTCAGCCTGTGAACCTGCAGCCAAGATCAGGCGGCCCCAGGGCAGGGTCCTCCCAAGACAGCAATTTCTCTGCCTCCTGAAGTGCCTCCTGCCACTGCCCCCTCACCCTACAGGCCGTCCCTACCCGAAGCCCTGCAAGCTGGCACAGCTGCCACTGCGTTTACCTTTAAAAAAACATTAAAAAAAAATTGATTTAAGGGAGGGAGAGGGATAGAAAGAGAAACTTCCATGATGAGAATCACTGACCGGTTGCCTCCTGCACCCCCACACCGCAGATGGAGCTTCAAACCAGGAATCAGACCCGTGACCTTCTGGTTCCTAGGTCAAAGCTCAACCACTGAACCTCACTGGCCTGGCGCATCCACATGTAATCTCTGTGCCCAGGAAAGAAAGACTCCTTGGCTGTGGGCTGTTAAATCTGTTAACTTAGTGTTAACACTGCATTTGCTCTGAGGGTGTCCTGGGTTTGATCCACCCCTGCAGAGGGGTCACCCCACCTCCCGATCTCTTGCGGTTCAGAGGTCCTGGGGGCCTTGGCTACGTCCCCGGTTCTGGCTACTTTCCGGGGGGCATCTCTGGAGCCTGGAGGGTCACTGATTCCGGACATTTGTATCTGCTGGTTAAGCAAAGTGTTAAAGCACTCGAGTCCGTAAAAGGTTCAAGGAGGCCAAAACCGGTTTGGCCCAGTGGATAGAGCGTCGGCCTGCGGACTCAAGGGTCCCAGGTTCGATTCCGGTCAAGGGCATGTGCCTTGGTTGCGGGCACATCCCCAGTTGGGGGCCGGGGGGGTGGCGGTACAGGAGGCAGCTGATCGATGTTTCTCTCTCATCGATGTTTCTAACTCTCTATCCCTCTCTCTTCCTCTCTGTAAAAAATCAATAAAATATTTTAAAAAAAAGGTTCAAGGAGGAGGACTGGCGAGAGGACTGGCGAGAGATGAAGACTCAATGCAAACTGTGCCTCTCACAGGAAGAGGGTGTAAGGAGGGTCTCTGGCCACCTGCGAAGGGCAATCCTGGGACAACGGGCAACATTTGAATCCCGCCAGAGGACTGGGCGGTAGAGACGCATCAGCGTGAACTTCCCGATTCTGATGGTTGTGCAGGAGAAGGCCCTGGTTTATAGGAAATTGCCCCTGAAGTATTTGGGAGAAAAAATTAAACTGTTTGGGGGTCACGGGGTATCATACGGGTAATTTCAGATTGCTCATTAAGAGCGTTCTCTGTGCTAGTCATTTAACTGTAGTTTTGCTGGGTGATGGCTGAAATAAAAGTTTAACCTTTTGCACTCGGATATCGAGTGTGACTCGACACGGTTAGCATTAGAAGAAAGGAATCGAGAAAAAAGCAAGCAAGTGCAAAGGGTTAAACAGACAACGCAATTCCAGACATGTCCACAAGGGGCGCGCTCACACCACAAAACTGGTTTTACAGGGTGTATGGGTTAATAATGCACAAGGGACTTCATCACAAGTCACAAGGAACAACAGCCTGTAATTATTGGAATCCAGAGTCTAGGTCAGTGGTCGGAAAACTGCGGCTCGCGAGCCACGTGCGGCTCTTTGGCCCCTCGAGTTTTTAGCAAAGGCCAGCTTAGGAGTTCCCTAATTCAATGTACCTACCTATATAGTTGAAGTTTAAAAAATTTGGCTCTCAAAAGAAATTTCAGTCGTTGTACTGTTGATATTTGGCCCTGTTGACTAATGAGTTTTTCCGACCACTGGTCTAGGTCAGTGGTCTGCAAACTCATCAGTCAACATAGCGAGCAAACCGATCCGCAGTTTGCAGACCACGGCCAGAGATGGAGTTACCAGTAATGAATTAAAACTTACCGGAAAGGCTCTTTTTTTGGCACTAAATTCGACATTTTTAGGCCATGCTCTGCTCTCAGCACCCAACCGGGGAGCCTGGGTAGCCCTGACTCTACTCTCAGCACCCTGCGGGGAGCCTGAGAGGCACTGACTCTGCTCTCAGCACAATGCCGGGAGCCCGGGAGGCACTGTGCTCTTCTCTCAGCATCTGCTGGGAGTCCTGGAGGCACTGACTCTGCTCTCAGCACCCACCGGGAGCCTGGGAGGCACTGACTCTGCTCTCACCACCCTGACAGGAGCCCGGTAGGCACTGTGCTCGGCTCTCAGCACCCTGCCGGAAGCCCAGGAGGCACTGTGCTGTGCTCTCTGCACCCTGCCAGGAGCCCAGGTAACCTGACTTTGCTCTCAGCACCCTGCCGCGAGCCCAGGTAACCTGACTTTGCTCTCAGCACCCAACCGGGAGCTCTGGTAGCCCTGTGTTCTGCTCTCAGCACCCAACCGGGGAGCCCGGGAGGCACTGTGACTCTGCTCTAAGCAGCCTGCGGGGAGCCCAGGAGGCACTGACTCTGCTCTCAGAACCCAACTGGGAGTCCGGGGGGAGGCAGTGACTCTGTTGTCAGCACTTTACCGGGAGCGCGGGATGCACTGTGCTCTGCTCTCAGTACCCTGCCGCGAGCCCGGGAAGCACTGACTCTGCTATCAGCACCCTGCCGGGAGTGCGGGAGGCAACGTGCTGTGCTTTCAGCACCCAACTGGAAGCCCGGGTAGCCCTGAGTCTGCTCTTAGGACCCTACTGGGAGTCCGGGAAGCACTGACTCTGCTCTCAGCACCCTTCCGGGAGCCCGGGAGGAACTGTGCTCTGCCCTCAGCTGCCTGCTGGGAGCCTGGGAGACACTGACTCTGCCCTCAGCACCATGCCTGGAGCCCCGGGGAGGCACAGTGCTCTTCTCTCAGCATCTGCCAGGAGCCTTGGATGCACTGTGCTATGCTCTCAGCAGCCTGCAGGAGCCCAGAAGGCACTGACTCTGCTCTCAGTACCCACCAGGAGCCCGGGAGTCACTGACTCTGCTCTCACCACCCTGCCAGGATCCCCAGTAGGCACTGACTCTGCTCTCACCAACTGCTGGGAGCCTGGGAGGCACTGTGCTCTTCTCTGAGCACACAGCAGCAAGCCCGGGAGGCACCATGCTCTGCTCTCAGCACCCTAACGGGAACCCGAAGGCACTGACTCTGCTCTCAGCACCATGCCGGGGAGCACCGAGGCACTGTGCTTGGCTCTCAGCACCCTGCCAGAAGCCCAGGAGGCACTGTGCTGTGCTCTTTGCATCCTGCCTGGAGCCCGGGTAACCTGACTCTGCTCTCACAACACCCGGGACCGGGAGCTCGGGTCAGCACTGCTCTGCTCTCTGCACCCAACCGGAAGCACGGGAGGCACTGACTCTGCTCTCATCACCCTGCTGGGAGCCCAGGAGGCACTGACTCTGCTCTCAGCACCCAACGGGTAGCCTGGGAAGCCCTGAATCTGCACTCAGCACCCTGCTGGGAACAAGGGAGGCACTGTGTTCTCCTCTAAGCAGCCTGCGGGAGCCCGGGAGGCACTGACTCTGAACTCAGCACTGACTCTGAACTCAGCACCCTGCCGGGAGCCTGGTAGGCACTGTGCTCGGCTCTCAGCACCCTGCTGGAAGCCCAGGAGGCACTGTGCTGTGCTCTCTGCACCCTGCTGAAGCCCGGGTAACCTGACTCTGCTGTGCACCCAACCAGGAGCCCGAGAGGCACTGACTCTGTTCCCAGCACCCTGCTGGGAGTCCGGGAGGCACTGATTGTGCTGTCAGCACCCTGCCGGGAGCCCGGTAGGCACTGACTCTGCTCTCAGCACCCTGTCAGGAGCCAGGTAGGCACTGAGCTCGGCTCTCAGCACCCTGCCGGAAGCCCAGGAGGCACTGTGCTGTGCTCTCTGCACGCTGCCGGGAGCCTGGGTAACCTGACTCTCCTCTCAGCACCCTGCTGGGAGCCTGAGAGGCACGGTGCTCTGCCCTTGGCACCCAACTGGAAGCCTGGGAGGCACTGACTATGCTCTCAGCACCTGCTGGGAAGCACCGTGGGAAGCACCGTGCTCTGCTCTCAGCACCCTGCTGGGGGAACCTGGGAAGCACCGTGCTCTGCTGCTGGGAGCCTCAGCACCCTGCCAGGAGCCCAGGAGGCACTGAATCTGCTCTCAGCACCATGCCACGAGCCGGGAGGCACTGTGCTCTGCTCTCAGCACCCATCAGGAGCCCGGGAGGCACTGACTCTGCTCTCAGCACCCTGCCGGGACCTGGGGCACACACTGACTCTGCTCTGAGCATCCTGCCGGGAGCCTGGGAGGCACCGTGCTCTGCTCTCAGCTCCCTCTCAGCTCCCTGCCGGGAGCACAGGAGGCACTGACTCTGCCCTCAGCACCCAATTTGGAGACAGGGAGCCACTGACTCTGCTCTCAGCACCCTTCCGGGAGCCCGGGAGGCACTGACTCTGCTCTCAGTACCCTGCCAGGAACACGGGGAGACACTGACTCTACTCTCAGCACCCAATTTGGAGACAGGGAGCCACTGACTCTCTGTTCTCAGCACCCTGCCGGGAAGGCACTGACTCTGCTCTCAGCACCCTGCCTGGAGCCGGGAGGCACTGCTGCTCTGCTCTCAGCACCCCTGCCTGGGAGCCCGGAGGCACCATGCTCTCTCTGCTCTCAGCACCCTGCAGGTAGGTCGGGAGGCACCGTGCTCTGCCCTCGGCACACAACCGGGAGCCTGGGAGGCACTGACTATGCCCTCAGCACCATGCTGGGAACCTGGGAGGCACTGTGCTCTGCTCTCAGCACCCTGCCAGGAGATCAGGAGGCACTGACTCTGCCCTCAGCACCCAATTTGGAGACAGGGAGCCACTGACTCTGCTCTCAGCACCCTGCCGGGAGCCCGGGAGGCACTGACTCTGCTCTCAGCACCCTGCGGGGAGCCCGGGAGGCACTGACTCTGCTCTCAGCACCCTGCCGGGAGACCGGGAGGCACTGACTCTGCTCTCAGCACCCTGCCGGGAGCCCGGGAGGCACTATGCTCTGCTCTCAGCACCCAACCCGAAGCCTGGGAGGCACTGAGTCTGCTCTCAGCACCCTGCTGGGAGCACAGGAGGCACTGACTCTGCTCTCAGCACCCTCCCAGGAGCCCGGGAGGCACCGTGCTCTGCCCTCAGCACCCAAACGGGAGCCTGGGAGGCACTGACTCTGCTCACAGCTCCCTGATGCGAGCCTGGGAGGCACTGACTCAACTCTCAGCACCCTGCTGGAAGCCCTGGAGGCACTGTGCTCTGCTATCAGCACCAAACTGGGAGCCCAGAAATCACTGAATCTGCTGTCAGCACCCTGCCGGGAGCCCGGGAGGCCCTGAATCTGCTCTCAGCACCCTGCCAGGAGCTTGGGAGGCACCGTGTTCTGCTCTCAGCACCCATCCGGGAGCCCAGGAGGCACTGACTCAGCTCTCAGCACCCTGCCAGGAGCTCGGGAGGCAAGGCTCTGCTCTCAGCACCCTGACTGGAGCCTGGGATCCAATGTGCTCTGATCTCAGCACCATGCCGGGAGCTCGGGGAGGCATGCTCTGATCTCAGCACCATGCTGGGAGAACTGGAGGCACTATGCTCTACTCTCAGCACCCTGCCGGGAGCCGGAAGGCACTGACTCTGCTCTCAGCACCCAGCCCGGAGCTCAGGAGACCCTGTCTCTGCTTTCAACACCCTGAATGGAGTCCGTGAGTCACTGACTCTGCTCTCAGCAACCTGTTGGGAGCCCGGAAAGCGGAAAGCACAGATTCTGCTCGCAGCACCCTGTCCATATCCCAGCAGGCACCATGCTCTGCTGTCACCACCGTGCCGGGAGCTCGGGAGGCACCGTGCTCTGCTCTCAGTACCCTACCAGGAACCCGTGCCGCAGTGACTATGCTCTCAGCACCCTGACGGCAGCCCGGAAGACACCGTGCTCTCCTCTCAGCACCCTACTGGGAGCCAGGGAGGCACTGACTCTGCTCTCACTACCCTGTCGTGAGCCCAGTAGCACTGTGCTCTGCTCTCAGCACCCAACCGGAAGCCCAGGATGTACTGACTCTTCTCCCAGCACCCTGTCGGGAGCTCGGGAAGTACTGACTCGGCTCTCAGCACCATGCTCTGCTCTCAGCACCCTACCGGGAACCCGTGAGGCACTGACTATGCTCTCAGTATCCTATCGTGATCCCGGTAGGGTCTGACTCTGCTCTCAGCACCCTCCCAGGAGCCCGGGAGGCACTGTGCTCTGCTCTCAGCTCCCAACCAGGAGCCCAAAAGGCACTGGCTCTGCTCTCAGCACCAAACCGGGAGCCCGGAAGTAACTGATTCTGCTCTCAGCACACTGCCGTGAGCCCGGGAGGCACTGTGGTCTGCTCTCAGGACCCAAAAGGGAGCCCAGGAGGCACTGACTGTGGTCTCAGCACCCTGCTGGGAGCCTGGGAGGAACCATGCTGTGCTCTCAGCACCCAACCGGGATCATGGGAGGCACTGACTCTGCTCTCAGCACCCTGCCTGGAACTCGGGAGACCCTGTCTCTGCTTTCAGCACCCTGAATGGAGTCCGTGAGTCACTGACTCTGCTATCAGCAACCTGTTGGGAGCCCGGAAAGCACAGATTCTGCTCGCAGCACCCTGTCCGTATCCCAGCAGGCACCATGCTCTGCTGTCACCACCGTGCTGGGAGCTCGGGAGGCACCATGCTCTGCTCTCAGTACCCTACCAGGAACCCGTGCGGCAGTGACTATGCTCTCAGCACCCTGACGGCAGCCCGGAAGACACCGTGCTCTCCTCTCAACACCCTACTGGGAGCCAGGGAGGCACTGACTCTGCTCTCACTACCCTGTCGTGAGCCCAGTAGCACTGTGCTCTGCTCTCAGCACCCAACTGGAATCCCAGGATGTACTGACTCTTCTCCCAGCACCCTGTCGGGAGCTCGGGAAATACTGACTTGGCTCTCAGCACCATGTCGGGAGCTCAGGAGGCACCATGCTCTGTTCTCAGCACCCTACCGGGAACCCGTGAGGCACTGACTGTGGTCTCAGCACCCTGCCAGGAGCCCGGGAGACACCATACTCTCCTCTTAGCACCCAACTGGGAGTCCGGGAGGCTCTGTGCTCTAATCTCAGCTCCCAACTTGGTGCTCGGGAGGCACTGAATCTGCACTCAGCACCCTGCCGAGAGCCCGGGAGGCACCGTGCTCTGCTCTCAGCTCCCAAATGGGAGCCCGGAAGACACTGACTCTGCTCTCAGCATCCTGCCAAGAGCTCAGGATGCACCATGCTCTGCCCTCAGCACCCAACCGGGAACCGGGAGGCACTGACTCTGCTATCAGCACCCACCCGGGATCCCGGAAGTCACTGACTCTACTCTCAGCACCCTGTCGGGAGCTCAGAAGGCCCCATGCTCTGCTCTCAGCACCATACCGGGATCCCGTGAGGCACTGACTCTGCTCTCAGCACCCTACTGGAAGCCCGGGAGCCACTGACTCTGCTCTCAGCACCCCAACCAGCACTGAGCTCTTTGGAAGACCGGGAGCCACTGTGCTCTCTGCTCTCAGCACCCAACCAGGAGTTTGGGAGGCACTGTGCTCTGCTCTCAGCACCCAACCAGGAGTTTGGGAGGCACTGTGCTCTGTCCTCAGCACCCAACCGGGAACCGGGAGGCACTGACTCTACTCTCAGCACCCTGTCGGGAGCTCAGAAGGCCCTGTGCTCTGCTCTCAGCACCATACCGGGATCCCGTGAGGCACTGACTCTGCTCTCAGCACCCAACCAGGAGTCTGGGAGGCACTGTGCTCTGCTCTCAGCTCCATGCCGGGAGCCCGGGAAGTACATTGCTCCGCTCTCAGCACCCTACCGGGAGTGCAGGAGACACTGACTCTTCTCTCAGCACTCTGCCGGGAGCCAGGGTGGCACCATGCTCTCTTCTCTCAGCACAAAACCGGGAGCCCAGGAGGCACTGCCTCTGCTTTCAGCACTTTGGCGATAGCCCAGGAGGCACTGACTCTGCTCTCAGCACCCTGCTGGGAGACCGGGAGGCTCTGACTCTGCTCTCAGCACACCCTCCCGGGAGCCTGGGAGGCACTGTGCTCTGCTCTCAGCTTCCAACCAGGAGCCCAGAAGGCACTGGGTCTGTTCTCAGCACCAAACCTGGAGCCCGGAAGTCATTGACTCTGCTCTCAGCAACCTGCCGAGAGCCTGGGAGGCACCATGCTCTGCTCTCAGCACACAACCGGGAGCCCGGGAGCCACTGACTCTGCTCTCAGCACACAACTGTTAGCCTGAGAGGCACTGTGCTCTGCTCCCAGCACTCAACCAGGTGCCTGGGAGGCACTGGCTATGCTCTCGTCCCTCAAATGGTACCCAGCGAGGCACTGACTCAGCTCTGAGCACCATTTTGGGAGCCCGGTAGGCACGGACTCTGCTCTCAGCACCCAATCAGGAGCCCAGAAGTTAATGACTCTGCCCTCAGCACCCTTCCAGGAGCTCGGAAGGCACCGTGCTCTGCTCTCAGCACTCCACCGAGAGCCCTTGAGGCACTAACTCTGCTCTCAGCACCATCATGGGAGACCGGGAGGCACCAAGCTCTGCTCTCAGCACCCATACAAGAGCCCGGGTGACATTGACTCTGCTTTCAGCATCCTACTGGGAGAACGGGAGGCACTGACTTTTCTCTGCACCTTTCTGGGAGCCTAGGATGCAATATGCTCTGTTCTCAACACCCAACCGGGAATCCGGGAGGTATTGACTCTGCTTTCAGCACCCTCTCTGGAGCCCAAGAGGCACTTACTCTGCTCTCAGCCAACTATAGGGAGCCCAGGAGACACTGTGCTCTGCTCTCAGCACACAACAAGGAGCCCAGGAGGCACTGACACTGCTCTCAGCACCCTCCCGGTAGTTCGGGAGGCACTGTGCTCTGCTCTCAGCACCCTGCCAGAAGCCCGGGAGGCACTGACTCTGCTCAGAGCACCCAACCAGGAGTCCGGGAGACACTGTGCTGGGCTCTCAGCTCCATGCCGGGCACCCGGGCATCACAGTGCTCTGCTCTCAGCACCCAAATGGGAGCCCGTGAGGCACTGACTGAGCTCTCAGCACCAGTCTGGGAGGCCGGGAGGCACTGTGCTCTGCTCTCAGCACCCAACCAGGAGCCAGGAGGCACTGACTCTGCTCTCAGCACCCTGCCGAGATCCCGTGAGGCGCTCACTCTGCTATCAGTACCCTGCGGTGAGCTTGGGAGGCACCATGCTCTGCTTTCAGCACCATGCCTGGAGCCCGCGAGGCACTAACTCTGCCCTCAGCACCCAACCGGGACCCCAGGAGGCACTGAATCTGCTCTCAGCACCCTACCGGGAGCCCGGAAGTCATTTACTCTGCTCTCAGCACCCTGCCTAGAGCTCGGTATGCATTGTGTTCTTCTCTCAGCAGCCTGCCGGGAGCCCGTGAGGCACTGACTCTCCCTAAGCACCCAACAGGGAACTCGGGAGTCACTGTGCTGGGCTCTCAGACAAGCTTCTCTGGATGCCATGTGCCAAGTTCATGGGTCATGCCAGGGAGATCCAGTTGCATTGGAGCTGGAAGGAGGCAGAACCGAGGGAGTGAACTTGGGGACCGAAGATGGGAAGGGGTTAACGATTACCCAGTGGAGGAAGTGTTAGCTTGTCCCCGGGACCTGTTGTGGAGATTTAAATGGGAAGCATAAACCCATGCTTGGCTTTGTCTTGGAGGCATAATCTAAGAGATGGTAATGGAATTGCTTGGCAGGAAGTCTGGGGCCCTGCAGGCATCGCCCAGACCTTAAATGGCATTGCTCTCTGCCCTCCCCTCCCCCAATCCTTCCCACCCTACCCAGCTGCTCTGCTGAGGACAATCCCAGTGAGTAATGGGACTGTGATGAGAGAGCAGCCTGCACTGGCATTAGGGCCTGGTGTCCACACTAACCGGGTGCCCTGGAGGAGGTTGAGGGGGGGGAAGGTTTGTCTGGAGTAGGAGTGGGGGTTCTCAGAGAGACAGCTCTGGTTTCAATTGTCTCCATTCTGACAGGTTGGCGTGACCTTTGAGGACATTGCCCTGTACTTCTCCAGGGAGGAATGGAACCTCCTTGATGAGGGTCAGAGACAGCTGTACCTGAATGTGATGCTGGAGAACTTTGAACTTCTGTCCTCGCTGGGTAAGACCCTCACTCTCACCAGTGACCTGGACTTGGCTTTGGGATTTCCCAGGCCCCATCTCCCAGGGTGTGCTCTGTCCTCCCATGTAGACTGTGGTTCTGCTTGATTTTCCAGTTTCCTGGGTAGTTGCTGTCCTGGGGAGGGTGGGTCTGTAGCCATTGCTCCCTTCTATTCCTGAAGTCCCAATTCTCCCCGCTGTACTACATTCACAAGGAAGGACTTGTGGTTGGTAGTGTTGCAGGAAGCCTGAGGGATTCCACCTTGATCAGTGAGGAAAGCATTTTCTATATTCCTGTTGGGCATGTGTATATATTTTTGTAAAATTGTCTTTACATCCTTATCCTGTTTGTTAACTATATTTTTTGGTTAAATAGTCTTTTGAATACCTTATATATGTTATATATTTAATTGCTTACAACATACAGGAACACATTATTTTGCATGTGCTTAATAGTGCTTTGTAGATATTACTCCCCCACACCCTCTTTTCTACAAAATCTATGTTTTTGGCAATCCAGCATTCAGCAGGTCTAGTGCCACCATGTTTCTAGCTATCTTAGATGCTTGTTACTAGTGCTTAGCAAGTAAAAATTGTTAATGAAGTTATATAGACTTTGCTTTTGAGGCAGAGTCATTGCATTGTTATTAGCCTGAAGTATAGTATTAACATACCTTCATTATTGCCGGGGAACTGCAACTATTTGTGTTAATTTTTGTCTATATCGCAATAGTTGCTTTATTGTACTGATCAGAACCGAATCCACAACATTTCCAAGGTATTCCTTCATATAGTTTGCAAGTGTTTTCTTCTGTTCTCTAGATTGCTCTTTCATTTCATTTTGTTTATTGGTGTTGTGCTGTGAAGACGCTATTTTTCTTTATTTGTTGCAGTGTGGACTGTTTATTTTTCTATTTTGTGTGGTGGTTGGTGTGACATTCAGAAAATCCTGTCCAGAACAAATCTCAAAAACTTTTTCTCAAGGTTTTCCTGAGGAATTTTCAGTTTTAGCGCTCACATTTAATTCTGTCCTGCATGTTGAGTTACATTTTATTAGTGGTATCTAGTATTGTTGTTTTACATATGAATGTCAATTCTTGAAGAAACTATCTTTCCTCTCTTCTGTGACTTGCAGCTTTGTCAAAGGTCACTTAAAAGTATGTGCCTGGGTTAAAAGTATGTGCCTGGGTTAAAAGTATGTGCCTGGGTTAAAAGTATGTGCCTGGGTTAAAAATGTGCCTGGGTTGTGTGCTTGGGTTAAAAGTTGTGTGCTGGGTTTAAAAGTTTTGTGCCTCGGTTTTTTATATTTTCTGTTCTGTCCTGTTTATATATGTATCTGTGTTTCTCCAGCAACACACTGTTTGGTTGCTTTCTCTTTGTAATAAATTGAAGTCAGGAAGTGTGATGCCACCAGCTTTTGTCCTCGCTCAGGCTTGCTTTTGTTAATGGAGGTCTTTTGATTCCATTTCCAGATTTTTTTTTTATTCATTTCTTTGTAAAATACCATTGGAGTTATTGGGATTGTATTTAATCTGTAGTTTGCCTTGTGTAATATAGCTATCTCCTCTATATTTCATTTTCAGACCCATGAACACAGGTTGTCTTTCAACTGATTTGTGCTTTTGCCATTCCGTTCATCACTGTCTTATAGTACTCACTGTACAGATGTTTCACATTTTGTTTGAATTTATTCCTGTGGATTTTATTGTTTGGATGCTATTGTAAATTTGATTACCTTCTTCATTTTCCATCAAAGAATTAATTATTAGTGTGTAGAAATGGAACTGTTTGTATGTTTATTTTGCATCCTGTCATTTTTATGAATTTAATTCTTTATTCTTCTGTTATCTTCACCCGAATAGTGAGGATGTTTTCCATTTATTGTTCTTTTAGAGAGAGTGTGGGAGAGAGAGAGAGAAAACATCCATTGGCTGCCTCCCACATGTGGCTCTACTGAGAGTAGGGAACAGACCTGCAATTTAAGTACCTACCCTTGACTGGGAATAGAACCATAGCCCTCCAGTGCACAAGCCAGCACTCTCATCAGTGAAGTACAGTGGCTAGGGATATTTATTTATTCTTTAAAGGATTTATGTATTTATTTATTTAAATATATGCATTTTTTGTTTCCTAGAGCAGTAGTTCTCAACGTTCTTAATGCCGCAACCCTTTAATACAGTTCCTCATGTTGTAGTGACCCCCAACCATAAAATTGTTTTTGTTGCTACTTCATAACTGTAATTTTGCTACTGTTATGTATCGTAATATAAATATTTGATATGCAGGATGTCTTAGGCGACCCCTGTGAAAGAGGTCGTGACCCACAGGTTGAGAACCGCTGTCCTAGAGGAAGAGGAGAGTGATAAAAAAACATCAATGATGAGAGAGAATCACTCATCAGCTGCCTCCTGCATGACCCCTCACTGGTGATTGAGCTCGCAACCAGTGCAGGTGTCCTAACAAGGAATCCAATTGTGACCTCCTAGTTCATGAGTCAATGCTCAATCAGTGATACATACGGGGCAGCATTTCTTTATTGATTTTAGAGACAGGAAGGGAGACAGAGAAAGAAAGCGAGTGAAGGATTGATGTGCTATTCTACCCATCTATGCATTCATTGGTTGTCCCCTATATGTGCCCTGATAGGGGATCAAACACACAATGTTGGTGCATTGGGGACCACACACTCAACAACTGAGCCACCTGGACAGGGCTCTGAATTTGTTTATTAATTTCAGGAGCTCACAGTGGGATCTTGACAAATTTCTCTATGGAGGGTCATGTCATCTGGTAACACCAACATCTCTTATGATGCATTGTGGATCCTAGTGACAGGTGTCATGTCTTATCTTTCATGTATTTTATTTTTTTACTTATTTGAGTCTTGGTTTTTGTTTCTTTATTTTTGCTTTAGTGTAACTTAAGGCTTGCACATTTTTATATCTTTTTTCTTAAATATACCTTTTAGGTATTCCATTCTTTTGTCTTGTCTCCTTTTTCATTTTTGTTCTGATATTGATGGTTTCTGTCCTTTGAAACCTTTGGGTTTACTTTCCTCTTGTGTTTCCAGTTTCTCCTGAGATGCCATGTTCGGTTCTTTGAGATCTTTTGTGACAATGTAGGCATTTATGTCTATAAAATTTCCCCTTAGAGTTACATTTTCTGAATGTTATACATAAGCTTTGTAGGTTGTCTTATTTACTTTGCCTCTAGACTTTTTTAAAAAAAATCTTTATTGTTCAGATTATTATAGTTGGTCCTCTTTTTTTTTCCTTACATAGCTCCCTTCCGCCCGGTTTCCACCCCATCCCAACTCATGCCCTTGCCCCTCCCCCGCCACTCTCCTCATCCATAACTGTATGATTTTTGTCCAGTCTCGTCACGCACCCCCACGTCCCTCCCCCCCCCCGAGGATTGTCAGCCTACTCCCTTTCTATGCCCCTTATTCTATTATATTCACCAGATTATTCTGTTCATCAGATTTGTTATTCACTTGATTTTTAGATTCACTTGTTGATAGATATGTATTTGTTGTTCATAAGTTTTATCTTTACCTTTTTCTTCTTCTTCCTCTTCTTAAAGAATACCTTCAAGCATTTCATACTGGGGATGTGCCCACAACCACAGTACATGCCCTTGACCGAATCAAACTTGGGACCCTTGAGTCTGCAGGCCAACGCTCTATCCACTGAGCCAAATGGGTTAGGGTGCTTTATTTATTTAGTTAACTAGTTATTATTAACCCTTGTTTTTGACATTAGGTATCTTCAAATGTGTTTGCTCACCCAGTTTCCTGTCATCCTTTCTATGCAGTTGTTCTTTTATGGTGTTCTGTATTACTGCTGGTCTTCATGGTACTCTTTTTTTTTTTAATAAATATATTTTATTGATAAATATATTTGATTGATTTTTTACAGAGAGTAAGGGAGAGGGATAGAGAATTAGAAATATCAATGAGAGAGAAACATCAAATAGCTGCTTCCTGCACACACCCCACTGGGTAGTGCCCGCAACCAAGGCACATGCCCTTGACTGAATCGAACCTGGGACCCCTCATTCTGCAGGCTGACGCTCTATCCACTGAGCCAAACCGGTTAGGGTTATTTTATTGATTTTTAACATAGAGGAAGGGGGGGGAGGGAGAGAGAGTTAGAAACATCGATCAGAGAGAAAAATCAATCAGTTGCCTCCTACACACCCCCTACTAGGGATGTGCCTGCAACCAAGGTACATGCCCTTGACTGGAATCGAACCTGGGACTCTTGAGTCTGCAGGCTGATGCTCTATCCACTGAGCCAAATTCATGGTACTCTTATTCCCATTTCCTGTGGGTTGTTTTTTTTTCATGGATAGCCATCTACTTGGGGAAAGATTCTCTATCTCTGATTCTGCCATCTTGCTGATGTCACTCTCATAGGTCTTTTGTCTGTGATCTCCTTTGTGCTTTGTTGTTCTACCAGAGTGCTGACCATCCATCTTTTTAAGATTGGCATCATTTATCCCATCTCAACTAGGATGTAAGAGGCAAAATCATTTATGCATCACACAGAAGAAACATGACTTTATCCATGACAGGGTAGACCTGAGGCACCTTTGCCTTGGTGAAGAGCTGTGGGGGTAGTTTTGATGCCTGGGCTTTGTTTCATTCATAACTAGGAACCCATTTTGTTCAACAATGTCTTGTTACCATTGCCCACTCACCCAATTCTACTTCTTCTTGCTTAATGGTGACACTTTGCGTACGACTCAGTTTTTAATAGTGATCATTCTACGCTGATTCCCAGCGCACAGATAACCTTAACCTCTCTAAACTTTGCACCTCTACCTTTCACACACCTTGCTTTACTGCATTCCAATGTTGTTCCATGCCTGCAGAGCCTTAGAGTGCACACGTGTGTTATATTGACGCTGAACATCGCGTGCTCTCTTATATTATTGTCTACATAAACTCACATCGCCAGCATGAAAAGTCCGAAACGAAGCCATTTGTGGAGTAGTAACGAGTAGACCCTGCCTGTCTTCTTTTTGTCCCAGCCTATGCTTCTGTCCTCCCTTGGTGAGATTTTCATCATCCAGTGACCTTTTGGGCCATGTTATATATAACAGCCATTTCCTGAGAGTCTGACTTACTTGTCTTGAAAATCATTGTATGGAATCATGTCCAGTCATTGCAGATAAACATTTGTAATAAACACATTCTGTTTTTATCAGGTCAACATGCACTTCACCTACATTTATTTTTTTTCAGGTTGCTGCTGTGGAGAAGAGAATGTGGAGGCCCCGACTGAACAGAAGGTTTCAGTAAGAGTGTCACAGGCAAGGAATCCCAAGGTAGCCTTGTCTTCCCAGAAGAGCCATCCCTGTGAGAGTTGTGAGCTAGTTTTGGGAAACATTTTCCACTTGACTGAGCTGCAGGAAACACAAACATGGACAGATACTGTTGAGATGTGGTGCATGTGCAAAATGATTTTATTTCAGTGCAAAATTTCACCAGCATCATGTGAGAGAGAAGCTTTTCATTAGAGGTGTGGAAAGGAATTCATGTGCAAACAGCTTCGATTTCAATGTGTCCCAGAATCGTTTCACATGCGGGGAGGTTGGGCAGGGTGTTCTTACTGGGTCAGGACCTCTCCACCTAAAGGCTACTCAGACCAGGGACAGTCCAACTGCAATTTTGACGTGTGGGATGACATTTGAAAGGAGAAACAATTATTACAGTAGAAAAGAATGTAAGGAAGACATTAGTTGTACCCACACGTTTATTCAGGAAAAATGTGTCCATCTTGGAAGTCGGTGTTTTGTGTCCTCTGAATGTGAAAAAAATATATTACTAAATTATCTATCTTTCATTATCAACAGCGAGGTCACACTAGAGAAAAGCCTTATCACTGCAGTGAATGTGGGAAATATTTTACCAGGATCGGTGATCTTCACTGTCATCAGAGAGTTCATACAGGAGAGAAAAGCCTTATACATGCAGTGAGTGTGGAAAATCTTTTACATGTAGCAGTACTGTCCAATATCATCAAGGAGTTCACACTGGAGAAATGCCTTATCAATGCAGTGAATGTGGAAAATATATTACCGCTAAGACCGACTTTCATCATCATCTGATAGTTCATACGGGGAGAAAAGCCTTATAAATGCAATGAATGTGGAAAATCTTTTAAACGAAGAAAAGGTCTCCAATATCATCAGAGAGTTCACAGGGGAGAAAAGCCTTATAAATGCATTGAATGTGGAAAATCTTTTACAAGTAGCACTGGTCTCCAATATCACCAGAGAGTTCACACTGGAGAAAAGCCTTATCAGTGCAGTGAATGTGGAAAATCTTTTACCTCTAAGACCATCCTTCATCAACATCGGAGAGTTCATACCGGAGAAAAGCCTTATCATTGCAGTGAATGTGGAAAATCTTTTACACGGAGAAAAATGCTCTCCAATGTCATCAGAGAGTTCACACTGGAGAAAAGCCTTATCAATGCAGTGAATGTGGAAAATCTTTTACCACTAAGAGAATACTTCATCATCATCATCAGAGAGTTCACACAGGAGAAAAGCCTTATAAATGCAGTGAATGTGGAAAATCTTTTACACGGAGCAATGCTCTCCAATGTCATCAGAGAGTTCACACTGGAGAAAAGCCTTATCAATGCAGTGAATGTGGGAAATCTCTTACCACTAAGAGAATACTTCATCATCATCGTCTGAGAGTTCATACAGGAGAAAAGCCTTATAAATGCAGTGAATGTGGGAAATCTTTTCTTGCTAGTAATGACCTTCATCGTCATCAGGGAGTTCATACAAGAGAAAAGCATTATAAATGCAATGAATGCGGAAAATCTTTTAAACGTGGCAGTGATCTCCAGTATCATCAGAGAGTGCACACTGGAGAAAAGCCTTATCAATGCAGTGAATGTGAAAAATCTTTTTACATGGAGCAATGCTCTCCAATATCATAAGAGAGTTCACACTGAAGAAAGCCATTATGAGTGCAATAAATGTGAGGTATCTCTCAGCAAAATTTCTCAATTCATGCTGCACCTATGAGTCCAAATGTGAGAAATTTCTTTGATGTGTAGGAAATGTAGTTTTTTAGTACTTAATAATAAAAGAAAATTTGTGAATCCTCATTTTTCTGAATTGTATCCCATATATTTAATCACATATATTATGTAAAGTTCCCATAAGTGTTTTTTCTGTTGTGTTTGTTTGTTTTTATGTTGGAACACTATGTAATTATGTTGCACTTTCTAACATACAGAGATGTACTGCCAGATCTATGTCATTGCATATTTCTGTTGCTGACGGTTTTTCCCCTGAACTACCTATAAGGTCCCTACAGATGGCATCAATCACCATCCTTATGTGCCCAGGGAAGCTAATTCTGTTGTCTAATTTGTTGAAGAAAATTAGGAATACCTGAGCCCTTGATTCTTACTTGTTGCCCTGTCATGAGTTTTCCCATAGGACTGATTACCGTTGGTGCCAGCAAACATAATGTTGCAGAGGGACTGCCATTTTCAGGGACATGCTTTGCCTGAATGCTGGTGATGAATTTATTGAGTGCCTCCATCATCAGTGGAAGAACTGCCAGTCTCATGTCTCTTTGGTTTGTAAAATAATGAAGGCTTTTTCCTAAGACTTCTTTAATCTTGGGTGTTCTATTTACTGTGTGGGTTAGCTTATAGGAAGATCTGGGTTCTCCAAGCATGATGAGGTGAAAAATTTTGTGGGGGGTCTCAAATATTTTTGCCCTTGGAGGAACAGTATGGTGTAGAAATTAGCTCAGCAGTTTTGGCAAATTTACATTGTGCCCATATTTTCCTTGGAAGCACTGTGTACTTTCTAATCTTCATGTGATTTCTGGATGCTTTGAGACACAGAGATCCCTCCAAAGAGGGGGTTGCTGTGACAACCTCAATGATGTCTGGGAGCATGAATTTCTTTTATTGTTTTCAAGGGATGCCAATACATGTGAAGGGAATCTGTTGTCCAGGTGTTGCAAAGAGCCATGTGCCCTAAGGCCTACAATTTCACTGGTAATGGTCTGTGATTTGAGCACCATAGCAGTGAGGGGAAACCCTTTCACTGTAGAAACACTGACCTAATTTTTTTAAAAATATATTTTATTGAGTTTTTACAGAGAGAAAGGGAGAGGGATAGAGAGTTAGAAACATCGATGAGGAAGAAACATTAATCAGCCACCTCCTGCACATCCCCCACTGGGGATGTGCCTGGAACCAAGGTACATGCCCTTGACCGGAATGTAACCTGGGACCTTTCAGTCCGCAGGCTGGCGCTCTATCCACTGAGCCAAACCAGTTTTGTCCTGACCTAAATTTTTGTTGGGCGAGACTGCGGCCCATTAGATGGAATGGTCCTCATCTAAATATGCATCCAGGAATTATTTTGAGGAAAAGACTATAAGAGCTGTGTGTACACAGATGTGAGGTTCTCCAGCGATGTTTATCTTCTGTGGAGCAGTCATTGTCATTGATTATAATCAGGATGTTTTGTGGCTCCTGTAGCTTCTCAGATGTTCCCATCAGAGCCATTGATGTGCTGGCAGGAATACAAAGATGGAGACAAAGGCTGTCTTTAGTCCAGGGATGTGGCTTTTGTGGGTTTGGGTGAAAGTTCTTCATTGTTTGTTACATTTTCTCTCACTGAGATGAGACTCTCACCCAGAGGGCATAAGTATGTGGATTGAATATAATGTTGCCAAACCTGTTCTTCCAGAATTGGTCAACATACATTTGTTTTATCTTGAACCATTGTTAACAGCTATAATGAGTAAATTACATGCCTTAAGTATAGTGTTTCATAAATCTTGACATGTGCATGAAACTGAAACCATCATTACAGTCATAATGCTGACCATATCTGTCTCTGTGTAATTGCTTCATTACCTCTATTAAACTCTCCCTGTTCTTCACAGCTTTCCTAGTTTCCATGGATTAACATTCCATTTTCATAGAGAACTTTATTTTTCTTTTCTTTTTTTTTCACCATTTTAACAAATTTATTATTTATTTATTTTTGTTAATCCTCACCCGAGGATATATATATATATTTTTTAATTTCTTTATTGATTAAGGTGTCACATATTTGTCCTCATCCCCCCATTCCCATCCCACACCCCTCCCCACGGATGCCCCAACCCCCTGTTGAAGTTAACCATTGGTTAGGCTCATATGCATGCACACAAGTCCTTTGGTTGATCTCTCCCCCCTCCCCCACCCTCCCCTATCCTCCCTCTGAGGCCCGATAGTCCGATCGATGCCTCCTTGTTTCTGGGTCTGTTCTTGTTCATCAGTCTATGTTGTTCATCATTTCCCCTAGATGAGCGAGATCATGTGTCACTAGAGATATAAGAACTGAATGTGAGACGATAATAGTTATGCTGACAGGCAAATGAATCAGTCTGTAGTGATTTTCTTTCTGGACGAACAGTTCTTTTGAGACCCAATATCAATGTCCACCAGTTCCTTATGTGTACATATCGGTACTGACCCCTCAGCTCTGGATGGTGGACAAGTGGTGGAAATGCAGGTCCGACACCCTCTGGTTTGGTCTCGGCTGGACCCAGGGGCACGACTTCACCCGGACTCAGGGGCACGTGGCCTCACCCAGACCCAGGGGGCGCGTGGCCTCACCTGGACCCGGGTGCGTGCGGCCTCACCCAGACCCGGGACCCAGCCTCACCCGGATCCACGGGCACACGGCCTCACCCGGACCCGGGATGCTCCAGCTTCACCCGGACCCAGGGGCGCGTGGCCTCACCCGGACCCAGGGGCATGTGGCCTCACCCGGACCCAGGGGCGCGTGGCCCCACCCGGACCCAGGGGCGCATGGCCTCTCCCAGACCCAGGGGCGCGCGGCCTCACCCGGACCCAGGGGCGCACGGCCTCACCCGGACCCAGGATCCAGCTTCACCCGGACCCAGGGGCGCGTGTCCTCTCCTGGACCCAGGAGCGCGTGGCCTCACCCGGACCCGGGACCCAGCCTCACCCGGATCCAGAGGCACACGGCTTCACCCGGACCCGGGATCCAGCTTCACCCGGATCCAGGGGCACGCGACCTCACCCAGATCCAGGGGTGCGTGGCCTCTCCCAGACCCAGGGGCGCGTAGCCTCACCCGGGCCCAGAACCCAGCCTCACCCGGATCCAGGGGCACACGGCCTCACCCGGACCTGAGATCTAGCTTCACCCGGACCCAGGTACGCATGGCCTCACCCAGACCCAGGGGCGCGTGGCCTCACCCGGACCCAGGGGCGCATGGCCTCACCTGGACCGAGGGGCACGTGGCCTCTCCCAGACCGAGGGGCGCGTGGCTTCACCCGGATCCAGGGGCGCACGGCCTCACCCGGATCCAGGGGCGTGTGGCCTCACCCAGACCCAGGGGCGCGTGGCCTCACCCGGATCCAGGGGCGTGTGGCCTCACCCGGGCCCGGGAACCAGCCTCACCCGGATCCAGGGGCACACGGCCTCACCCGGATCTGAGATCCAGCTTCACCCGGACCCAGGGGCGCATGGCCTCACCCGGACCCAGGGGTGCGTGGCCTCTCCCAGACCCATGGTCACGTGGCCTCACCCGGATCCAGGGGCGCATGGCCTCACCCGGACCCAGGGGCGTGAGGCCTCACCTAGACCCAGGGGCGTGTGACCACACCCGAGCCCAGGGGCACGCAGCCTCGCCCGGACACGGGACCCAGCCTCTCCCGGACCCAGGGGCGTATGGCCTCACCCGGACCTGGGATCCAGCTTCACCTGGACCCAGGGGCGCGTGGCCTCACCCAGACCCAGGGGCGTGTGGCCTCACCCGGACCCAGGGGCGCGAGGCCTCACCTGGACCTGGGACTCAGCCTCTCCCGGATCCAGCGGCACATGGCCTCACCCGGGCCCGGGATACAGCTTCACCCAGACCCAGGGGTGCATGGCCTCACCTGGACCCAGGGGCATGTGGCCTCTCCCAGGCCCAGGGTCGCGTGGCCTCACCTGGGTCCAGGGGCGCACAGCCCCACCCGGACCCAGGATCCAGCCTCACCCGGACCTAGGGGCGCATAGCCTCACCCGGACCCAGGGGGGCGGCCCCACCCAGACCCGGGACCCAGCCACACCCAGACCCAGGGGGGTGCGGCCTTACCCGGATCCAGGGGCATAGAACTTTATTTTTCTAAGTGTTTTTCGCTTTATGTGTCATAAATACTTGGAGATTTATTAAATTTACACTAATAAATCATGTTTTTTTCTGATAGATGTCCTTATCATTGCTATATCACCTTCAGTTTGTCCATTTTCATAAATATTTGGTTATTTCTAATAAAGCTGGTACAAACATTTCTGTATAATTTCTTGTATGTATATAACTATAATTTACCTTTGTGAAAAATGAAGTGCATAATCTGAGTTTTTTATCTAGATGAATGTTTAATTTTACTGAGATTAGCAAATTGAGATCTAAATGGAAAATACCACCATGGCCAGTGTGGCTCAGTGCTTGGTCATCATCTCATGTAGCACAGGATGTGAATTTGATTGCCAGGCGGGGATATGTGCTGAGCTGTGGGCTAGATCCACAGAAGTGGGTGTTCAGGAGGTCGCTGGCCAATATGGCACTGTTCCATCAATATTTCCCTCTCTCTCCCATATCTCTCTAAAAATTAATAAACTATTCTTTTCTAAAAAAAGTATATTTTATTGATTTTTTACAGAGAGGAAGGGAGAGGGAGAGAGAGCTAGAAACATCGATGAGAGAGAAATATCAATCAGTGGCTCCCTGCACCCCCCCCCCCCCCACCGGGCATGCGCCAGCAACCAAGGCACATGCCCCTGACCAGAATCGATCCCGGGACTGCTCAGTCCACAGCACGAAGCTCCATCCACTGAGCCAAAGCAGCCAGGGCTAATCAACTATTCTTAAAAAAATGAATAATAAACCTTACCCTAGCCGGTTTGGATCAGTGGATTGAGCATCTGTCTGCAAACTGAAGGGTCCCAGATTCGATTCTCCCCAAGGGCACATGTCTGGGGGTTGGGGGCTGAATCCCCAGTAGTGGTTGTGCAGGAGGTGCCATCAATGATTGACTCTCCTCTTCCTCTTTGAAATCAATAAGGAAATAAGTTAAAAAAAAAACGAAAAACATCAGTGTGTATGAGCATGTCTCACTAAGAATGGAGCGACTCAACCAATAGCCTGGCTCTATGGTATGCTAATATTTAAATTTATTTTTTGTATTTTTTTGTTTTTTAAAATATATTTTTATTGATTTCTGAGTAGAAGGGAGAAGGAGGGAGAGATAGAAACATCAATGATGAGAGAGAATCATTGATTGGCTGCCTCCTGCACACCCCACACTAGGAATCGAGCCTGTAACCCACGCATGTGCCCTTGACTGGAATCGAACCTGGGACCCTTCAGTCCGCAGGCCAAAGCCCTATCCACTGAGCCAAACCAGCCAGGTCTAAAGATTGTTTTAAAAAAATTAATAAACTAACTGATAGTACTTTTTTTGCATTTTTTCCAGTAGTGTGTGAGGGATTCACATTCTTTCACATTCTAGAGGATATTTTTGTTTGGTCAATCATTCTTTATTTAAACATTTTATTTTGTAAGTTCATCATGCTACCTCACTGGTTGGTTGTACTTTTTCTCTAGAAATTTATGGTGAGTCTTTTTTCTCAGATGTATATTTGCTGTGTCTGCATCTTTTTTAAAAAAAACTTCTGATCATATGTTCTGCCTAATGTTTTATGAGTTTTGGCAATTTTCTTGAACAAAAAGACAATGGAATAACAAATATCAATTTTAGAATTTCACTCATTTTTGTTCCTTTTTGCTTTAGGAAAAAAATAAATTTTTTTGTATTTGTATAGAGTGTTTTTAATAATTTTTTTTTACCTTTTTAAAGATATATTTTTTTATACATTTTAAAAAAAATTTTTTTTTTTTATTGATTTCAGAGAAGAAAGGGAGAGGGAGAGAGATAGAAGAATCATCAATAATGAGAGAGAATCATTGATGGGCTACCTCCTGCACTCTGCTGTTGGGGAATGGGACCCCCGCAACCCAGGCATGTGCCCTGATGAGAAATCAAATGGGGGGGGGACATCTTTTTGTGCATGCACCGATGCTTAACCACTGCGCCATACAAGCTGGATTTTTTTTTTTTTTTTCGTTTTTTTTTTGTTTTTTTAAAATGTTTATGTAGAATTCAGTGAAAACACTTTTAATTTTTAAACCCGCATTTACTAACATTCTCTACCACCTTCAGAAGAGCAAACCTTAAGAAAAAACATTCTCAGGACAGGAAAACCCTTCAATTCCCCAGTGCCCAACAAGCACCTTTTTTTTTAAGGCTTTTTGAAAAAAAAGAACTGGGGGGCCTTTCTGAACCCACTGACCCCCACCTGTAGGGAGGCAGTACTGTGGGCTCTAAAGGTCTCTCAGTGTTGGGCCTCCAACCTGGGAATCTCCAGGAGACTCACTACAGCTCCCCCTGCTGCACCTCAGCTGGGCTAAATGTGACATGATGCTATAAACAGGACTTACTTAGCTAGGACTGGGAGGATCAATAAAAGTGTTGCAAACTTAGTACTTGCCTGGGCCAGGGTTCCAGAGATTTACTTTTTTTGAGCATTTTTCTTTTTTTTTTTTTTTTTTTTTTTTTTTTTTTTTTTTTTTTTTTTTTTTTTTTTTTTATTGATTTCTGAGAGAGAAAGGAAGAAAGGGGGAGGGAGAGAGAAAGGAGATTAGAAACAAATTAATTTAATGATGAGAGAAAGAAAAATCATTGATTGATTGTCTGCCTTCCTGCCCACACCCCCCTATTGGGGATCAAGCCTGCAAACCCCTTTTAATTTTCCCCCCTTTACTACCATTGGAAGACCCAGCAAACCTTAAGAAACCCCCAGGGTCCCCCCTTCAATTCCCCAGGGCCAACAAGCACCTTTGTTTTTAAGGGCTTTTGAAAACTGAACTGGGGCCTTTCTGAACCCACTGACCCACCTGCTAGGGAGGCAGTACTGTTGGGCTCTAAGGTCTCAGTGTTGGGCCTCCAACCTGGAATCCCAGGAGACTCTCACTACAGCTCCCTGCACCTCAGCTGGCTAAATGTGACATGATGCTATAACAGGACTTTAGGACTGGGAAGGGATCAATAAAAGTTGCAAACTTTGTACTTACAAGGCCTGGGCCAGGGTTCCAGAGATTACTTTTTGAGCATTTTTTTTTCTCTTTTTTTTTTTTTTTTTTTTTTTTTTTATTTTTTATTTTTTCTGGAGACCAGAAGAGGGAGAAAGAGATAGAAACATTAATGATGAGAGAGATGGAATCATTGATTGTCTGCCCTTCTGCACACCCCCTATTGGGGATCAAGCCTGCAACCCAGGCATGTGCCCTTGACCAGAATCGAACCCTGGTCCCCCTTCAATCCGCAGGCTGATGCTCTATCCACTGAGCCAAATCAGCTAGGGCTGAGCATTTTCTCCTTTAATTCTCACATAAACCTGGGAAGTCTAAACTGATATTGAACTGTTGGGGAACATCCTTGATTACAGAAATGAGGAAGATTTTCCAAGTTTACTTAACAATGCCAGGGCTGACCAGCAGACTATGAGTGATGGATGAATGATTACTCTGCCATGTATTTTTTTTTGTGAAAGAGAGGGCTAAGGGCCAGGGCCTACATATCAGAACCAAAACAGCCCCGTTCATCTGCCTCTTTAGGCTTTTATTGTAGCAAATTCTTGAATTAAAATTAACTATCAGATACTATCAGTAGGGTAAGCATCCTTGAGAACACACATGAGTCAGCAGTGTCCTTTTAAGCAAGGACAAGTAAAGACTAAGCATAAAGATTCTGGTAAACACCCAGAGCCTTGCACGTAAACAGACTTGCCCCCCCACAAAACAAGTGTCAGATATAAAGGCTGGATTGCAACCCAGTGTTGGGCCTGGATTGCCAGTGGGGAAAAAGGGCCTGGCTGTAGGCTAGATCACTAGAAGGTGTGTGCACAAGGCTGCTTGTCTAGTTTTTGCACTCTCACATAGATGTTTTCTCTCTCCCACTCTCTCTTTTTTTTTCTCTAAAAAAATCAGTACAATATTCTGAAAAAAAAAAATGAAATATAAATTGATTGTGCATTTTTTTTTGCATTATACTAGCAGTATGTGAGGGTTCACATTTGTCCACATCCTAGAGAATAATATTTTTCTTTGGTCAATCGTTCTTTGTTTAAACTTTTTTTTTTTTTTTCTTTTAACTTTGTTGCACTTCCTCACTTCCTCTTTGCTTTTTTATTGTATTTTTTTTTCTAGGAAATTAAGGTGAATCTTATCACAGATGTGCATTTGCTGTGTATGTATGTTTTTGTTAAAACATCTGATCCTCCAGACAGGTCCAGATGAAACAGGAAGTGATATATTTAGGCACTTGTAAAACAAATAGATGGTGTGAGACCAAGTTTTGTTGTTCCTCAGATTTTTATCCCCATCACGCTCTTGCATATATGTTGACCCCCCCTCTACATACTTTACATGACACTTATTGTATTTTTCTGGGATATTGTATTTTTTTTTTTTTTTTCCCCAAGAATATGACATATATCTGGACAATAAGTTTACATTTTTTTTTTTGTTGTTGTTACCCCTCAATCTCAGTGATTTTTTTTCCATTGATTTTTTTTTAGAGAGTGGAAGGAAGGTGAAGAGACACACACACAGAAACATCTGTGTGTGAGAGAGAAATCCTTTGGTGGCCTTCCACACATGACCTCACCTGGCTGGGTACTGAGCCCCCCCAATGAGGTACAGGCCCTTGCCCAGAATGAAAAGCCTTGACACCTCAGTCCACAGGCCAAGGGCTCCATCATTTGAGCCGAAGTATTTTTTGTTGTATAGAAGGCTACCATGCTGGCACCATTCAAGGTTTTTGGAAAAAGTGGGCATCTGTACCTGAGATAAAGGTTTTAGATCCTAGGGTCTCACAACCTTGCTTGGAAATAATTATTTCACCTGTTAATGCAGTTCCAGTGTCCGCATGTGGAATGAACATTATTTATGGGAGAGAATATTGCTAGAGCAAAACTATATACAGGCATAATGGAGTTATTCAATGAGCAGTGCTTAGATAGCTAGAAGACAAAAGCCTCTATGAAGCTGAGTACAGGTAGGTCTCAATAGGTGGTAAATTAAAGGCACTGATTTCCCAAGAGATGAGAGAATTAACTTAGATATGGCTATGCTGAAACATTGGCTACAATGAAATTCTTTTTTTTCCTACAAATGTGAGACCTCGTCATTCATGACAACTTGAGGAAAATATAGTGAGCTGAGAAAAAATATAATACAGTGTGAGCAGAAAAATTTAAAAACCGTGGAAGAAAAGCCACAGCATGATGTTTCATGGCTTCAACCATCTTTTACTAAGGATCCCATTTGCTTCTGAGGCTGAACTGTGCTGTGTTACACAGCAGTGCATAAAGACACATGTTTCCCAACAAGGCTTGTTTTCAAAGGCTTTGTGGATGAAAGGAAGGAGATATATTGACAGCAATACAATCATAGTAGGAGACTTTTAATAACCCACTATCTCCATTGGACAAATCCTCTAAACAAAAAATCAGCAAGAAAAACATCAATCCTAAATTACTCACTAGACCAGATGGAATTAATTGACATCTTCAGACATTTCACCCCAAAGCCACAGAATATACATTTCTTCTTAAGTGCACATGGGTCATTTTCAAAGATAGACCATATGTTAGGTCATAGGCAAAGTCCTTCTTCAAATTCAAGAAGATATAGATCATATCAAGCATCTTCTTCTCAGATCACAGTGGCATAAAAACTGGAAGTCAACTACAAAAAAAAAAAAAAATCAAAAAAAAAAAAAAAAATCAAACACATGGAGACTAAACAGCATGCTATTGAACAATGACTGGGTTACCAGATAGATCAAGGAATAAGTAAAAAAAAAAACATCATGGCAACAAATGACAAAAAAAAACACAACAATCCAAAAATCTATGGGACACAGCGAAAGCAATCTTGAGAGGGAGTTTCATAGCTCTACAAGCCTACTACAAAAAAAAAAACAAACAATGGTAACAAATTACCTAACCCTACAACTCAAGGAGTTAGAGAGCAACAAGAAAAAAGCCCAGTGTAAACAGAAGGAAGGAAATAATAAAAGATAAAAGCAGAGATAAAGGATTGAGAGAAAAAAAAAAAAAAAAAAAAAAAAAAAAAAAAAAAAATCAAAATCAACAAAACCAAGAGCTGATTCTTTGAAAGGACAAATAAGATTGATGAACCTCTAGCCAGGCTCACCAAGAAGCAACGAGAGAGAGAAGACCCAAAAATAAACATAATCAGAAAAATGAAAGAGGCGAAATAACAGCAGACCCCCCCACCAAAATACATAGGATTGTTAAAAAAAAAAAATACTATGAATAATAACTCTATTTTAACAAACTGGGACAACAACTCAGAGGAAATGGACATATTCCTCCCCTAGAAAAAATATAACCTTCCAAAAAAAACTCAATCAGGAAGAATCTAAAAACATCTCAATAGGCTGATAACTATGGAAGAAATTGAAGCAGTCATCAAAAAAAAAACTTCCAGCAAACAAAAGTCCAGGGTCAGACGGCTTCACAGGGGGAATTTTACCAAACATTCAAGGGAAGAACTAAAACCTATCCTCCTCAGACTATTCCTAAAAAATTCAAGAGGAAGGAACACTTCCAAGCTCATTCTATGAAGCCAGCATCACCCCCAATACCAGAAAACCAGATAAAGACAACACAATGAATGAGAATTACAGGCCAATATCCCTCATGAATATAGATGCCAAAATCCTTAAAAAAAAAATTATAGCAAATCGGATCCAACACTACATCAGAAAGATTATATATACCAGGAATGTATTCCAGGAATGCAAGGATGGTACAATATATCCAAAAATCAATAAACGTGATACATCACATAAACAAATTGAGAGATAAAAAAATCAGAGTCATATCACTTGATGCAAAAAAGCATTTGACAGAACTGCTTATCAAGTTTTTGCATTGTTGATCAGTTGTTAGAATTCGACCACCATTGTTTTGGACTTAATGAACAATGGCATTTTTTGGGATTGGCAATGACGAAAACATTTTGTAACTGTCTCTCTCAGACGATACACATCGTACTGCGTGCTAGTAAGCTAGTTAAACAAGTGATGTCATTACAAATCAGCTATTTCAGATAATTTAGGTAAGTAATTTTATTTATTTATTTCATAAATATATAAATTTTCTTGAATTTAGCAGACAGTACTCGTATTTATTTATATTTTTATAGTGGCGGCAAAAAGTCTAGCGCCTGCCTTGAAAGTGACACTTACGACTTTATGTTAATCAAGAACACACCCCCCCCCCCCCCCCCCCCCCCCCATTTACCAATGTTAAAATCTGGTCACCTTATCTTAAATATGTCCTTAAAGGATGAATTATCTTTCACTATTATAATTACAGTAGCATCTTCACACATTAACAAAAACACCAGGTACTTTGCCGGGATTCAAGTCTGCCACAGTTTTTTTTTTAAAAGTGTATTTATCTTTATTGATGTTCAAGTAAAAATTAAACAACAGAATTCGATTTAAAGTTTATATTATACATACTCTTTATTTCAAATATATGCCCCACATTCAACCTGTATAATATAGATTCTATATTATGACGAGCTGCATTGGTCTCACAGATAATGTGTTTTCATAAAAAGGACTCCAGTCCCTTTGAAGTATGGAAGCAACCATACTTAGGTAAAAAAACTGCTGTTTTTGAATTTTAACCCTGCTATTCTGGCTTCTGCATGCACTTGCTTGCTTGGACAATAGGGTGGTTACCTCAGCTTCCAGAGACTGAGACCTGGAAACTCACAGAGGTAATTTTCCTGTGCCTGTGGACCAGAACCAGAGGAGATTGATTCCCACTGACTCAGTGGCTCCAGGAGTAGAAAAACTGTAGATAACCTTTAGAGATTACTGACTCCGCTTGGGTCTGCTTCTGTAGAACCTGCTTTCGCAAGATAGGGCCACATTCCAAATAATGTCCAGCAGGGGCTGGGAACCCCCCCCCCCCCCCCCCCCCCGCAGGCTGTTCCCAGCCTTTAGAATTTAGAATTTAGAACAAAGGAAATTTTTTTGTGGTTTGGACCTTTAAAAGGACTGCCTACACCTGGGGGACTCACTCGGTCGTGAGGGTGGCCACCTGCGTGTGGTGCCCCTCGCAGCCGTCCTGGCCGGTTCAATAAATCCTTGCCTGCTTTTTTAATCAATCAGCAGCCTCCGGTGGTCTTATTTTATTTTTCCAGGGTTCGACCCCCCACAACACCTTTACCAGGGAAAAACGACAACTACTCTTTTAGCCATTTTCAAGATGTCTCTTTCATGAGGAAGGTCATTTCCCAGACACCCCCCCTACCAGCAGATGTCGCTGTTTTCCTTGGAGTGATGTGGAGAAAACCTTCCATCACCATCTTGGACTCTGGAACCCACATTACCCAGAAGGCCTTGTGTGGAATACCGCCAGCTTAGCCAATGAAAGGTCAGAAAAGGTCTTTCTTTTGCCTCATGCGGGAGCGGGGGGGGGGGGGTGCGTGCGGTGCACTCGGGGGGGGCGGCTATTGGTCTTCACCCAGAATTTTTACTCCAGCTCGGGGGGGGCGAAGGCCTCCAGCATGGCAAGCGGCAGAGGCAGATACTTGGCGGGGAGAGAAGGCCCGAGTCCTTGCCCGCTCAGCTCGCACGTGGGGGAGTGAAGTTCGCTGACACCCACCGCCACCGGTTCTTCCCCCACGTCCATAACGGAACAGAGGCCCTTTACTCCCCCCCCCCCCCCACCGCCCCTGCTTCTTACCGGCCCGCCTTAGCTCCGGCCTCTCCGGCCTAGATCCGCGCACAGCGTGCAATGGCAATGGCCTTGCTCAGGGGGGCTCAGCTGAGGTGAGTTCGCGTCCCCCTCCCCGCCACAGCGGCCCTCCCCTCCCCGCCTCCTTACACTCCACCCCAGCAGCCTGGGGTCAGGGTGAAGTATGGTAGCAATATACTTAGGTAAAAACTGCTGTTTGAATTTTAACCCTGCTATTCTGGCTTCTGCACGCACTTGCTTGCTTGGACAATAGGGTGGTTACCTCAGCTTCCAGACTGAGACCTGGAAACTCACAGAGGTAAATTTTTTCCTGTGCCTGTGGACCAGAACCAGAGGAGATTGATTCCCACTGACTCAGTGGCTCCAGGAGTAGAAACTGTAGATAACCTTTAGAGATTACTGACTCCGCTTGGGTCTGCTTCTGTAAAAAAACCTGCTTTCGCAAGATAGGGCCACATTCCAATAATGTCCAGCAGGGGGGGCTGGGAACCCCCCCCCCCCCCCCACACAGGCTGTTCCCAGCCTTTAGAATTTAGAATTTAGAACAAAGGAAATTTTTTTTTTTTGTGGTTTGGACCTTTAAAAGGACTGCCTACACCTGGGACAGCTCGGTCGTGGGGGTGGCCACCTGCGTGTGGTGCCCTCGCGGCTGTCCTGGCCGGTTCAATAAATCCTTCCCTGCCTTTTTTTTTTTTAATCAATCAGCAGCCTCCGGTGGTCTTATTTTTGACTCCAGGGTTCGACCCCCCCACAACACCTTTACGAGGAAAAACGACAACTCTTTTTTAGCCATTTTTTCAAGATGTCTCTTTCATGAGGAAGGTCATTTCCCAGTGCCCCTACCAGCAGATGTCGCTGTTTTTCCTTGGAGTGATGTGGAGAAACCTTCCATCACCATCTTGGACTCTGGAACCCACATTACCCAGAAGGCCTTGTGTGGAATACCGCCAGCTTAGCCAATGAAAGGTCAGAAAAGGTCTTTCTTTTGCCTCATGCGGGAGCCGGGGGCGGGACGTGCGGTGCGGCGCACTCGGGGCGGCTATTGGTCTTCACCCAGAATTTACTCCAGCTCGGGGCGAAGGCCTCCAGCGGGCAGCGGCAGAGGCAGATACTTGGCGGGAGAAGGCCCGAGTCCTTGCCCGCTCAGCTCGCACGTGGGAGTGAAGTTCGCTGACGCCGCCGCCACGGGGGTTTCCCCATGTCCTTAAAGGAACAGAGGCCCTTTACTCCCCCTCCCACCGCCCCTGCTTCTTTACCGGCCCCTCTGGCCTCTCCGGCCTAGATCCGCGCACAGCGTGCGTGCAATGGCAATGGCCTTGCTCAGGGGCTCAGCTGAGGTGAGTTCGCGTCCCCCTCCCCACCACAGCGGCCCTCCCCCGCCTCCTTACACTCCACCCAGCAGCCTGGGGTCAGGGTGAAGTATAGTAGCAACCATACTTAGGTTAAAAAAAAACTGCTGTTTGAATTTTAACCCTGCTATTCTGGCTTCTGCACGCACTTGCTTGCTTGGACAATAGGGTGGTTACCCTCAGCTTCCAGACTGAGACCTGGAGACTCACAGAGGTAATTTTTCCTGTACCTGTGGACCAGGACTACAGGAGATTGATTCCCACTGACTCAGTGGCTCCAGGA
Source organism: Ia io (assembly GCA_025583905.1). Classification (NCBI taxonomy): domain Eukaryota; kingdom Metazoa; phylum Chordata; class Mammalia; order Chiroptera; family Vespertilionidae; genus Ia; species Ia io. The sequence continues at coordinate 27,171,810 of JAJQQW010000023.1, forward strand.
GTAGAAACTGTAGATAACCTTTAGAGATTACTGACTCCGCTTGGGTCTGCTTCTGTAAAAATCTGCTTTCCCAAGATAGGGCCACATTCCAATAATGTCCAGCAGGATGTTGCTGGGAGCAGCCCTGCGGGCTGTTCCCAGTCTTTAGAATTTAGAATTTAGAACAAAGGAAAAATTTCTGTGGTTTGGCCCTTTAAAAGGACTGCCTACACCTGGGACGGCGCAGTCGTGAGGGTGGCCACCTGCGTGTGGTGCCCTCGCGGCCGTCCTGGCCAGTTCAAATAAATCCTTGCCTGTTTTTTTTTTTTTTTAATCAATCAGCAGCCTCCCGGTGGTCTTATTTTTGACTCCAGGGTTCGACCCCACAACAAGGGCGCCTGTCACGTCCTGCAGCTCAGGTCCCGGTCAAGGACCCCTGGAGGAAGGTGGAGGGGAGAGAGGAATGTTGTGAGATCTGAGGACACAGGAAGTGCAGAGCAGAGTGGACAGGGGTGACTTGTATCTGAAATTCCCCTGCGGATGTGATGTGGGTGGTGAGTATTGAATCCAAGGTCAGAGACGGGCAGGGAGGATTTCAGAGCCGCCTGCCCTGCTCTCCCCAGGCTGTGGGGTCCATCAGGAATCAGGTTGTGCCAGATCTTTCTGAAACCTCTCAAGCACTCTCTGGGTGCCATAGGCCAAGGTCATGGGCGAGTCCAGAGAGGTCCTGTGCTGTGGAGCAGGAAGGGGGCAGAGCTGAGACAATGAACCTGGGGTCTGAAGTTGTGATGAGGTCTAGACATTACACAGTGGTGTGCACATCTGGAGGAAGTGTGAGCTGATGGTACTGGAAACCTTGTATTGGGACTTAAAAAAAAAAATAGTTTTTTAAAATTGATTTTAGAGAGGAAGGCAGAGGGGGGGAGAGAGAGAAGAAAGAGAGAAAAACATCTTTTTTTTTTTTTAAACATCTTTTTTAAAAAAAAATTTAATAAATCTTTGTTTGTTCAGATTATTACAATTGTTTTCTCCTTTTTCCCCCCTATATCTCCTCTCCACCCAGTTCCCCCCCCTCCTCTGCCCTTACCTCTCCCTCGCTGTCCTCATCCATAGGTGTATGATTTTTGTCCAGTCTCTTCCCGGACTCCCCCCCCCCCCGGCTCCCCCAAAGACACCCCTTTCCCCCTGAGAATTATCAATCCACTCCCATTCTATGCCCCCTGATTCTATTATATTCACCAGTTTATTCCATTCCTCAGATTTTTAATTCACTTGACTTTTAGATTCACTTGTTGATAGATATGTATTTGTTGTTCATAATTTTTTATCTTTACTTTTTTCTTCTTTTTTTTTTTTCCTCTTTTTAAAGAATACCTTTCAGCATTTTTCATATAATACTGGTTTGGTGGTGATGAACTCCTTTAGCTTTTTTCTTATCTGTGAAGCTCTTTATCTGCCCTTCAATTCTGAATGATAACTTTGCTAGTAGAGTAATCTTGGTTGTTTGTTTTTGCTATTCATCACTTTGAATATTTCTTGCCACTCCCGTCTGGCCTGCATAGTTTCTGTTGAGAAATCAGCTGATAATTTATAGGTGCTCCCTTGTAGGTAACTAACTGTTTTTTTCTCTTGCTGCTTGTAAGATTCTCTCTTTGTCTTTTGCCCTTGGCCTTTTAATTATGATGTGTCTTGGTGTGGTCCTCTTTGGATTCCTTTTGTTTGGGGTTCTGTGCGCTTCCTGGACTTGTATTTCTTTTACCAGGTGGGGGAAGTTTTCAGTCATTATTTCTTCAAATAGGTTTTCAGTGTCTTGCTCTCTCTCTCTTCTGGCATCCCCATAATTCTGATGTTGGTACGCTTGAAGTTGTCCCAGAGGCTTCTTACACTATCTTCAACTTTCTGAATTCTCTTCTCTTCTTGCTTCTCTGGAGGCGTGTCCTTTGCCTCTTTGTATTCCAAATCTTTGACTTGATTCTTGTGTTCCTCTAGTCTGCTGTTGGGTTTCTGTATAATATTTTTTATTTCAGTCAGTGTATGTTTAATTTCTAGTTGGTGCTTTTTCATATCCTTGAGGGTCTCATTAAACTTATCGGCCTTTTTCAGGAAATTCTTGAAAAACCTTATAACCGTGGTTTTGTACTCTATGTCCAGTCATTTGTTCTCCTCCATTTCTTTAGTTTGTGATCTGTTTCTTTGTCTCCGCATTTTCGCTGCTTCCCTGAGTTGGTAGGGTAGCTTTGTGTACTAGGTGTCCTATTGGTTCAATGGGTCAGCCTCCCAGTTACCTGAGGTGGACACTCTTGGTGCACCCCTTTGTGGACTGTGTGTACAGCCTTGTTGTAGGTAAGTCTTGATTGTTGTTAGTGTCACTGGGAGGAATTGACCTCCAGGCCAATTAGCTGTGAGGACCCGCTGTGTCTATAATGGAAGAATTGCTGTGCTGGAGACACGTTTATGGGGCAGGACTTGTTCCAGTAAGGCTTTGGTGCTCACTGAGTCTGCCTCTTGAATGTGTCCCTTATGAGAGTAGTTGAAATCTGTTGTCATCTCACACTGATCACTAGATACACTAATTTCTGGATCTCCAATCGGGTGCAGGTCAGCTACTGTCTGAGGAGCTACAGCAAGAACTACAGTTTTCTCCTGTTTGCTTGGGGTTTGGCGGTTTTGGAGCAGTCTGACTGGAGCTGCAGTTTATTTGGATTCGCTTCCACAGGGCAGGCCATTTATATGCAAAAGCCGCTGTGTGGAGCCTGGGTGGGTTTGTAGAATGTGCGGGGCGGGGTCTCAGGGCAGGGCAGGGTCTCAGGATGTCACTAGGCTAGGGCGTGGCAAACGGCGATGGCTGCTGTCAGCCTTCGCTGCCTTTCCGCATCTCCAAGTCCTCGCTTCCCGCGCTGCAGCGCAGCAAACAAAGATTGCTGGGCGCACCTCTGCAAGAAAGTCACTCTCACTTTCCGAACCGATGGCCGACAGCCCAGCTTCTCCTCGTAGGCATCTGGGTTCCCCACGTGTCCCCAGAAACTGGACCTCAGAGCAATCGGGAACCTGTCTCCCTTCGGGTTGAAAAAAAAGCCGCCCGCCCAGTCGCCCGCCACCAGCCCAATTCGCGCGCCTCCACACCTCAGCTTGTCAGCGTTTGTGCTCCTTTCTTTTTCCCCCTCAGCTGTAAAACTTCCAGTCATCCAGCTTTCCTGTGGTTCTGGGTGGTAGATGTTTTGTCTTTTAGTTGTAGTTTTGAAATTGTTGTGCGAGGCGGCAGCTTAGTTGTTTACCTTTGCCGCCATCTTGGTTTCTCCAGAGAAACATCATTGATGAGAGAGAAACATCCATAGGCTGCCTCTGGAAGCCCGTAGTGGGTATGAAGTCTGCAACCCAGGCATGTGTCCTTGATGAGAATCCAACTCGGGATCCTTCAGTCCACAATCCAAAACTCTGCCCACTGAGACAAACCAGCCACGGCTGGTATGAGAACTATAGGATGAAGCATAAACCTTTGGCTTTGTCTTGGAGGCATGATCTGGGAGACTGCAGTGGTATTGCTTGGCAGGAAGGCTGGGGCCCTGCAGGCATGGCCCAGCACTTAGATGGTGTTTCTCTGCTGTCCCTTTTCCCAACCCATGTGTTGTGCTGAGGGCAATAACTTTGACTAATGGGACTGTGGTAAGAGAGCAGCCAGCACAGGCATTAGGACTGGTGTGTCCACACTAAACTGAGGAGCCCTGGAGGAGGTTGAGGGTGAGGAAGATGTGTAAGGAGTAGGATTGCTAGTTCTCAAAATTTCAACTGGTTTCAATTATCTCAATTCTGACAGGTTGGCGTGACCTTTGAGGACATTGCCCTGTACTTTTCCAGGGAGGAATGGAGCCTCCTTGATGAGGATCAGAGACAGCTGTACCTGAATGTGATTCTGGAGAACTTTGAACTTGTATCCTCCCTGGGTAAGACCCTCACTCTGGCTGGTTCCTGGGAATTGGCTTTGCATTTCTTATGCCCCCTCACTTCCAGGGATGCTCTGTCCTCACCTGTGGACTGTACACATTGCTTGATTTGTCCAGTTTTCTAGGTTTTTGCTATGGTTGGCAGGGTTGGTTTGATTGCACTGCTCCATTCTATCCTTTAATCACAACACCTGCTCTACCGAATTGGTGGGAGGGTTTGTGGTTGATTGTGTGGCAGGGAGTCTAATGGATTCCAATTGAGTAGTGAGTAAAAACATATTCTTTATTCCTGTTAGTCACTTGTACGTATTTTTTTAAGTAGTGTCTACATCCTTAGTCCTATATTTTTTTAAAATATTTTTTTAATTGATTACAGGGAAGGGAAGAAAGAGAGAGAGAGAGAGAGAGAGAGAGAGAGAGAGAGAGAGAGAGAGAGAGAGAGATCATGAGAGAGAATTATCGATTGGGTATCTCCTGCATGCCTCCTTCTGGGGATCCAGCCCACAACCGGGCATGTACCCTAACCATGAACCTAACCGTGACCTAGTGGGTTCACAGATGGATGCTCAACCCCTGAGCCAAACCAGCCAGGGCTTTCTTCCAATTTTTAACCATATTTATTTGCTATTTGTGTGTTTTGAATACTTTTTCTAGTTTATAGTAAAATACATCTCCTTTTGCATATGTTGAATTGTGCTTTCCAAATATTGAATTCTTGTTTTATTTACAAACTAGTGGTCCACTGCTCGGATTCCAGCACATTGAAAGGAAATTAATTAGAAGAAACATCTTAATATCACTACTGGCCCCTTCTCTATAATTGAAGTGTCAGAGACGAAAGAAAATTAGTAAAATGTATATGAAAATAGTATATAAATTGGTTAATAAATAGAAAATTACAGCATGATATAACAACAGACTTACAAAAACATGATATAGATAAAAATATTGATGAAAGCAATGACTGATAATTGATTAAACTTATTCTAATATCTCCCTGTTTACCACATTAAGAGTAAAACCCTTTTCAGAGTGCTTGACTAATTTCCTTTGTGATAAAATATTTACAACTTTAATGTCACAGGCTCTTGGAACTCGAGAGGAAGCAAAATATAACTGACCATGTCTGAAAAGGGATTTAGGTAGGAATATTCCTACTCTGTCTGGAGTTTGTCCTTGTGATTTATTAACAGGTACATTTTGTCATTGACACTGCTTTCTTTCAGCTTCAGAATGTCAACAAAAATGACCAAATTCATGATCCACAATGACAGATTGAATCACACGTATGCGATTGGCACCAGCTAGCACTTTATATGTATTTGCATTGTGAAAGTCAACTTTTTTTTTTTTAAATTGATTACAGAGAGAAAGGGAGGGGAAGAGAGAGAGAGAGAAATATCAATGGTAAGGGAGACACATCAATTGGTTGCCTCCTGCATCTGCCCAACTAGGGTTGATCAAGGCTGCAACTGAGGTATGTGCCCTTGACTGGAATTCAATCCAGAACCTATTCGTCCTCAGGCTGATGTTCTATCCAATGAGCCAAACCGGCCAGGGCATCAAGGTTTAGTTTTAAATTGCCAATGCGTATCCTGTTTACGGGATGGTTGGTCGACGGACTTACCGTCAGTCACTTATTCTTTTATATATACAGAAGATTCCATGCTTTTGGCAACTCTGCATTTAGGAAATCTAGTGTGGCTATTTTTCCATCAGGCTCAATTTCTACCAGTGTTTACCCATAAAGTGATTTTAATGAGTTGATGCAGAACAGTGTTCGGCAAACTGTGGCTCGCAAGCCACATGCGGCTCTTTGGCCCTTTGAGTTTTTAGCAAAGGCCAGCTTAGGAGTACCCTAATTAAGTTAATAACAATGTACCTATCTATATATAGTTTATGTTTAAAAATTTTGGCTCTCAGAAGAAATTTCAATCGTTGTACTGTTGATATTTGGCTCTGTTGACTAATGAGTTTGCTGACCGCTGATATAGAATGTTTTCAGCAACACTGTTGTCTTCTTTGTGGCCTTTATTATTCTGTTACATAACATGACTTTCTCTCTGTATCACAATATTTGCTTTATTTGGTTGATCTGATCCAAATGCACATATCTTCAATATATTCCTATGATTTCCAAGTATGGTCTCCCATCCTCCAGTTGATTTCCTTTTCATTTCATTTTGTTATTGCTTTTGTGCTGGGAAAAAGCACTTTGATTTGTTTTAGCTCTGTCTGTTGATTTTCTCTTTTGTTGCCTGGTGGTTGGTGCCACATCCCAGAAATCATGTCCAAAACAAGTCTCCAATCGGTTTCCCTGGGTCATCTTGAAGAACTTCAAAGTTTTAACATGGACGTTTAATTTTTTTCATGCAATCTGAATAAATGTTTATCAGTGCTTTTGTTGTTTTCCATATGAGTACCTGTTTTTTCAATAACCCTCATTGAAGAAACTGTCCTTTTTTTTTCCTTTTTCTTTTTTTAAAATATATTTTACTGATTTTTTACAGAGAGGAAGGGAGAGGGATAGAGAGTTAGAAACATGGATGAGAGAGAAACATCGATCATCTGCCTCCTGCACACTCCCCACTGGGGATGTGCCCACAACCAAGGTACATGCCCTTGACCGGAATAGAACGTGGGACCTGTAAGTCCACAGTCCAATGCTCTATCCACTGAGCCAAACTGGTCTGGGCGAAACTGTCCTTTTTTAAGATTTCTTGTGGTTTTGTCAAAGATTACCTGAACCTATGGGCCTGGGTTTATTTCTGTGTTTTTTGCCTTTGTTTTTGGTTGTAATTCAATACCAAACTGTTTGGTTGCTTTGGCTTTGTAATAGATTGAAAACAGCAACTGTGATGCCACCATGCTTGTTCTTGCTTAAGATTAAGTTTGCTATTTGAGATCATTTGAGGTTTCTGAGATTGGAGTTATCATCCAGATTGAATTTGATTTGGAGATTGCTTTGGGCAGAACAGGATTTTAAGGATATTAATTTTTCAAATGCAACAACACCGGATATCTTTTCACTTTTTGTGGTTTCTCCCATTCTTTCACCACTGTGTTCTAGCGTTAGGTGTACAGATGTTACATCTTTATGGTTAAATTTATTCCTGAGTATTTTATTCTTTTTATTGCTATTTTAAACTTGACTGTTTACTTCATTTATTTTTTAATGAGTTGTTGTTGATTTTTTAGAAGGAGAGGAATAGAGAGAGAGAGAGTGAAACATCCAGCTGAGAAACAGCGATCAGCTGCCTCCTGCACGCTCCCTACCTGGGTTCTTGCCCACAACCTGGGCATGTGCTCTGACCAGCAATAGAACTGGTGGCCTGTCAGTTCATGGGAAAATGATCAATCAACTGAGCAACACCACGGAGGGTCCTTTCTTCCTTTCTTTATCAAAAAATCCACTGTTAGTATTTAGAAATGGAACTGATATTTGTATGTTGATATTTTATCCTGGAACTTTTTAAAAAAATTCTTTTTTATTTACTACTGGTGGCCGGGTGCACATTTCCTTGCACCCACCATGTTCCCCAGGGACACCAGCCCTGCTGCCCCGCCTCTGCCCCCAGCCTCTTGGTCTCGGCCAAGTGGACACCCACAACTTGGATGCGCACTTTCATCAGGGCAGCGGCTGTGCAGAGCCAAGCTGGCTCCAGGCCTAGGTTGGGTGCACCCTTCCCCCACCCCAAAGTCCTCTCCTTTGCAGACTCTGGCGCCTCAAGTCCACCGGTGCACAGGTGTTGACAGAGCCGGCAGGGGCACTGGAAAGTGTTGCACATGAGGCTGAGAGCCCAACCTGCCAGATCCACAGTCCTGGGCTTGTGGCCACCAAGCTGCTCTCTCTGTGGAGCCAGAAGGAGATGACGCCCGAGGCGGGGCATGGACAGGGAATACGGGACAGGGGCCCTGGAGTGGGGCCTGTGTGAAGGGGCTTGTTTTTCTCGCTCCGACTCAAAGTTATTTGGGATCCTGGTCTCAGCTGCACAAGCGCAGGGCTCCACATTTTGACAGGATTTCCTGGAGCTCTCCAGAAGTGGCCTTGTGAATCAGTCTAGAGCTGTCCCACGTCTATATTTATTTGGGCCTTATCTTAATCAGGGATTGGTGCCTTCTTTACTTCCTCTCCAATCCTCTTTAGGGCAGTAGGCTGGACGATGAGGGGGTCCCCCACCCACTCACCGCCCCCCGCACCTGTCTTGGCTGTCCGCCTGCGTCCTCTTACCAGCTCCCACAGGGGTGGGGGGTGGGAGGTGGAGATGAGGTAGAGCAGCTGCTGCGTTGAGCTTTTGTTCCCTGGTGGTCAGTGCTTGTCATAGAGACTGGGCATTCAGCCTTTTGGGTGATTTGCATATTATATTTTAGTATATAAGGTAGGATTTTGTTTATTGCTTTTAAAGTGAGTGAGACACAGACATTGTTCTCTTCCACCCATATTTTTATTCATTGGCTGCCCCCTGCGTGTACCCTGATGGAAAATCAAACCCACTACCTTGGCCCACCGGATCCACACTCTCACAAACCGAGCCACCTCGCTAGCGCTCTGAATTTTTTAAATTAATTTTGGAAGTTTATAGTGAGTTTGATAGCGCTAAACTAGGTTGACTCCATGAAGTTCTTTTTGTTACTTTTATAATGTTTCTTTTGTTCTGTACCCGCCATTCTGCAACTCTTCTTGCTGCCCTTCCCTGTAAACCGCGAGAATGTAACAGTTGCACAAACCTGCCAATAGGAATGCAGAGAAGTGGACTCAGTCCAAATTAGGCAAACTGCACAGTACCCCTGCGTAACCAGACCCCTGATCCTGCCCCCTGACCAATCGATGGGGGCCACGAACGTTCCCCCTGCCCACTGCTTTGGACCCCCTATAAAGCCTTTGTTCTCCCAAGCTCTCTCTCTCTCTCTCTCGCCACTGCGCTGATGACTGTTGGAGACGGGAGCTCGTGCTAGCATGAATAAATGTTCTTTTGCTTTTGCATTGGGCTTGGCTGCTCCCTGGTGGTCTCTGGGGATCATGAAATCTGGGCATAACATTTGGGGGCCCGCCAGGGATCCCCAAGACCCCGGAGGGACCTCAGACCTGGAGAACCTGACTGGCCACCTTTTGTCTTTTGTCTCTTGTGTGAGCTCGAATCTGAATTTCTGGCGGTGCCCGAAGTGGTCTAGGTGGATGCACTGGAAGACCACGGGCGGGAGGAATCGGGAGACGTTCCGATTCTCCTTCAGGAGGGACGTGTATTCCCCTCACAATCTGAGACGAGGCGGGTCGCTCCTGCCGGTCGGCGTGAGGCTGTCGTCTAGCTTTTGGTTTTGCTTCCACGGAGTTGGAAGACTGTTCTCTGGGGCTCTTTGTTTGTCTGTGTTTGTGTTTCTCTGTTTTATTCTGTGAACTTACTGGATGGACATTATGGGACAGACTCAGCCCACTCCTGATTTGTGAGTTTGCTACATTTCAAAGAACAAAGAACTTTTATTTATGGCTTTCTTATCTCTTTTGGTGCTGGGAGACTTCCAAGGACAGGGCTCACAGCTCCGCAGGGCAGAGAGATTTACAGGCCCTGTCCCTGCTGGTGACATCATAGTCCAACGTGGAACTAAGGCTGAAGTTATTATTAACTCTCTATAGACCCCGTTAACTGTTTGTTTAACTTAGTGTTTTTCAGTTATTAGGATCCTCATAGAGGACATAACCTGGACTTCCCTTCCTCTCTCATCCTGATTCTGATAGCATCTGTAACTGGATTAAAGATCTTTTCTTTCAGGAGGCCATCCAGGCTTTCAGCTTGCAAGAAATCTCCCTCCTGAGGGAGAGGAGAGGGACCCCCCAGAAGGGGCTGGAGGCTCTCCCGCCCAACAGGTGTTTGTTTTGTGTTTTTTTCGTGTTGGTGTCAGGACTGTTTGTTTTGTCTTTTTGTCTTGTGTTTGTCTGTCATATTTAGGCCCTATGTGTGTATTATTTATTGAGTTTTGATTTGTCAAGGTTTTGTCAGTTTGTTGTCAGTTAGTTGAAATCCTCTTAGAGGACATTGAGTGGTTCTTCCCTTCCTGTTTAACCTTTGACTGTATGATTAAATTATTGCGCTTTTTATCAAGGTTCCTTGCAAGGTTTTGCCTCTCCTGGAATAATGCTCTATGTGTAACCTGTCCCTCCCCGAGCCGGACTGCAGGATGACTTTTCCTTCACAGTCTCTGGCGGACTCCAGGAGTGGTTTTAACTTTTTTTCCTTTAACACACTGGTCCCACCCACTGGCCTGCGGTGGTGGTGTCAGCGGAGCCAGAAAAAGCAGCAGCTGTGGCAGGGCCGCAGAGTTTGTGAGTCTATTAATCTTGTTTCCTTTGTCCAACATGAGTGCCATTTCTGTTTTGCTGAAACATGGGTCAAGAATCCTGTCCTGGGATATGGGAAAGGGAGGCCCCCATCAGGGGACTTAGAGGCAGTGTTCCTGTTATCTGCTCAGGTCCCAAGACTATAAGAATACTTGTTTACTAAAATGGTATAAGTACAGATGTTTATTTAATATTTTGTTTGTCTGCCTGGTTGTAATTATTTGTTCATATGTAGAAGTCTGTAAGAAGGAGGAGGAAAAAAAAAAAGTCACCCAGCCTTCAGCACCCCTCTACCCTGTCTTACAGGGGGGAACCGAGGAAGAATTAATTTTTCCTCCCCTGTATCAGCCCCCTAGGATGCCGGAGAGACGCAATCCTCCCCCTCTTGGGGAAGCAGACCCTGTTCTGAGGGCAGGGGGCGGAGGTGCTCCAGTGGGAAGCCCGCCCCTTACCAGACAAAGGGCTCAAAGGGAGCAGACTGCCTCTGCCACTGCCTCTGCCACTGACTCCACCATTCTACCCCTGCAAGCCACCGGTTCTCCAGACACGGGGGGAAATCAGCCCTATCACTACTGGCCTTTTGCCACTAGTGACCTTTAAAATTGGAAAGGTCAGAATCCTAAGTTTTCTGAGAAGCCAGCAGGGCTTATTGATTTACTAGACTCTGTCTTTTTCACCCATCAGCCGACTTGGGATGACTGTCAGCCGCTTTTGCAGGTCCTATTCACCACCGAGGAGAGGGAGAGGATACTCAATGAGGCCCTAAAGTTAGTTCTGGGCGCAGACGGGAATTCTACCACCAACAAGGCTCAGATAGATACCTCCTTTCCTCTAACTGGGCCTGAATGGGATTTCAACACGGCAGAAGGTAAGGAGAGGCTCTGGGTCTACCGCCAGACTCTAATGGGGGGTCTCCGCATGGCTGCTAGGAAGCCGACTAATCTGGCCAAGGTAGGGAATGTTCAACAGGAAAGAGATGAGTCTCCAGCAGCCTTCCTAGAGTGAGTCATGGAGGCATTCCATACCTACACCCCCATGGACCCAGAGGCTCCCGAAAGCAAGGCGGCTGTTGTCATGGACTTCATAAACCAATCGGCTGCAGACATTAGGAGAAAATTGCAGAAGGTAGATAGATTAGGAGAGAAAAGTCTGCAGGACTTGCTGATAGTAGCCGAGAAGGTGTACAACAATCGGGAGCCACCTGGAGATAAACAGGCTCACGCTGTGGCGGCTGCCAGCAGTAAGCAAACCCGAGACCTAGGTAAGATCCTGCTCACCACCACCACGGACTCTTAAGAGGAACGGAACCGCCGTCTCCGCCGACTCGCCGGCAACCAGGAGGACGGTAAGGGGACCGCCCGGGGCGGGAGGCGGAAGCTGCAGAAAGATCAGTGTGCTTACTGTAGGGAGATTGGGCACTGGAAACAAGAGTGTCCGAAAAGGGCCAGCAAAAAGGGAGGCGAAGCAAATTGAGTGAAGGTCCTAGAGCTAGATGAACTGAGTGACTAGGGGAGTCGGGGTTCGGATCCCCTCCCCGAACCCAGGGTAACTCTTAGCATGGAGGGGTCTCCTATTGACTTCCTTGTCGACACTGGAGCGCAACACTCGGTCCTCCGTACGCCTCAAGGAAAATTAGCAAATAAGAAGTCTTGGGTGCAAGGGGCAACTGGTAAGAACCAGTATTCATGGACTACCCAAAGAACGGTGGATTTAGGGACAGGCCGGGTATCCCACTCTTTTTGGTAATTCCGGAATGCCCCTACCCACTGTTAGGATGAGACTTTCTCACTAAGATCAGAGCTCAAATAACTTTCAGACAAGGGGGGCCTCAGGTTACTGATGGCGAGGGCCACCCCATTCAGGTCCTGACCATGAGGCTGGAGGATGAGTACCAGCTTCACCAAAAAGCCTCTCCAGTAGAGGACAGCATGGATGAATGGCGGTAGGAGTTCCCCACGGCTTGGGCGGAGACAGGGGGAGTGGGGCTCGCCGCCCACAGGGCCCCACTCCTGGGAGAGTTAAAACCAGGGGAAGGCCCGGTGAGAGTCAAATAGTACTCCATGCCTCAGGAAGCCCGGAAGGGAATTCAGCCAAGCATTCGGAGACTGAGGGGCATAGGGGTGCTGGTCCCCTGCCAGTCTGCCTGGAACACCCCCCTCCTGCCAGTCAAGAAGCCCCACACGAATGACTACCGGCCGGTACAGGACCTCCGGGAAGTAAATAAAAGAGTTATGGACATACATCCAATGGTCCCCAACCCATACACTCTCTTAAGCTCTCTGGTGCCCTCCCGTGTCTGGTATACTGTGTTAGATTTGAAGGATGCCTTTTTCAGTTTGCCGCTGGCACCCCGCAGTCAACCCCTGTTCGCCTACGAGTGGCATGACCTGGAAGAGGGCTACAGCAGACAACTGACATCTACCTGGCTGCCTCAGGGGTTCAAGAACTCGCCCACCATCTTCGACGAGGCCCTGCACGAGGACCTGGGTGAGTACCGGAGAACACACCCCAACCTCACTCTCCTTCAGTATGTGGACGATATCCTGATTGCAGCAGACACGGCTGAAGACTGCAAGCAGGGGACAAGGGACCTGCTGGCCTCCCTGGGGGCCCTTGGGTACCGGGCTTCTGCGAAGAAGGCCCAACCAGATATGCAGAGAAAGGGTGAGTTACCTGGAATACATCCTGGAGGGTGGACAGCGGCAGCTGTCAGATGCCAGAAAAGAGACTGTTTTGAAAATCCCAACCTGCACCTTCCGAAGGGAAGTAAGGGAATTCCTAGAATCGGCTGGCTACTGCCACCTCTGGATACCGGGTTTCGCAGAGATTGCCAGGCCTCTATACGAGGTAACCAAGGAGGGAAAGGCATTTGAATGGACTGAGAGAGAGGAGACAGCCTTTAAGCAGTTAAAGAAAGCCCTCCTAAATGCTCCGGCCCTGGGCCTGCCAGACATTGAAGCCCTTCCATCTCTTTGTAGATGAACACAAAGGAATAGCGAAAGGGGTCCTGACTCAAACCCTAGGCCCCTGGAGCCGCCCGGTGGCTTATTTGTCCAAGAAGTTAGACCCTGTAGCTGCCGGCTGGCCGCCATGCCTAAGAATTATTGCGGCGACAGCGCTCTTAGTCAAGGACGCCGATAAACTGACCCTGGGGCAGAAAATCTGGATCACAACCCCACATGCCATAGAGGGAGTCCTGAAACAGCCCCCTGATAGATGGATGAGCAAACACACATATGATCCATTATCAGAGCCTCCTGCTCAACCCTCCCAGAGTGCGGTTCCACCCCAGTGCGGCCCTCAATCCTGCAACCCTACTGCCTGACCCCGACCTAGATGCCCCCCTACATGACTGTGCAGGAATCCTAGAGCAAGTGTATGGGCTCCGGAAGGACCTGACCGACCAGCCCCTTCCAGATGCAGACGTCACCTGGTTCACGGACGGAAGCAGCTTCGTACAGGATGGAAGCAGTTATGCGGGTGCAGCTATAGTCACTGAAACGGACACTGTATGGGCAGAGGCCCTGCCCTCCAGGACATCAGCCCAGAGAGCAGAGCTTATGGCCCTCACCAAGGCCCTGACACTGGGAGTTGGAAGGCGGCTCAACATCTACACAGACAGCCATTATGCGTTCACCACTGCTCATGTTCATGGGACAATCTACCATGAAAGAGGGTTACTTAACAGCAGAGGGGCAGACTATAAAGAATAAACAGGAGATACTCGACTTGCTCTCGGCCTTATGGCTCCCCACCAAATTGGCCATCATACACTGCCAAGGGCACCAGAAGGCTGACGACCCAGTGGCAAGAGGAAACCGCAGGGCTGACCAGGCGGCCAAGGCAGTAACCCTTTCTCCGATCCCCACCATGGCCCTACAGCTCCCAGACCCAGGGGACCCAGTTCTGCCAGTTCAGCCAGGATATTCCCTGGAGGAGTTACAGCGCATTAGGAAGCTTCCCCAAGCACAGGAGGAGAAGGGGTGATGGTATACACCACAAGGGGAGCTCATACTGCCAGACCAGCTTGGAGTCTCCATGATAAATCACATGCACTGGTCCACTCACCTGGGGGCATGAAAATTAAAGGACTTAATCCGACAAGCCAGAATTAAGATCCACCAGCAGGACATTAAAATAGAGTAGGTTGTATCTGCCTGCAAGACTTGTCAACTCACAAATGCGAGAACTGGGCCGAGTGAAAAAGGAACCAGGCTCAGAGGAACCAAGCCTGGAGCACAACGGGAGGTCGACTTCACTGAGGTTAAACCAGGAAAGTATGGCTATAAATATCTTTTAGTATTTGTAGATACCTTCTCCGGACGGGTAGAAGCATACCCAACTAAGCATGAAACAGCTCAGACGGTAGCTAAGAAGCTGCTGGAAGACATCTCGCCCAGGTACGGTTTTCCCACTGAGATAGGGTCGAACAATGGACCAGACTTTATCTCTCAGGTAATGCAGGCAGTGGCCAAGGCCATTGGGGCAAATTGGAAATTGCATTGCACTTATAGGCCCCAAAGCTCAGGGCAGGTAGAGAGAATAAATAGAACTCTAAAAGAGACCCTTACCAAATTGACCATGGATACTGGTGGGGACTGGGTGACTCTCCTTCCATATGCCCTTTACCGGGTTAGGAACTCCCCCTACACCCTGGGTTTTACTCCTTATGAGATCATGTTCGGCCGGCCACCCCCTATTATCCCCAACCTTAAAGCCGAATTTCTTGCAGAATTTGAAAGTCAAGAACTGTTTCTTTCCTTGAGAGGGCTCAGAGGGCGCACGAGGACATTTGGCCACACCTTCACGCTATCTATGAGACTGGCCCAGCCCCGACTCATCATTAGCATAAGCCCGGGGACGGGGTCTATGTGAAGAGACACCGCCGGGAGACCCTTGAGCCACGTTGGAAGGGTCCCTATGTCATGGTGCTGACGACCTCCACCGCTCTCAAAGTAGACGGTGTCACGACCTGGGTCCATCACACCCATGTTCGGCCAGCAGACGCCTCGGCGATCCGGGAATACTTCATCACCCAGTGGAGCATTAGTTGTGACCAATGCAACACGCTCAAGCTCAAGCTGCGACGTTCTCAACCTGCCTGATGCTGGTAACCCTGCTTGCGGCCACTCCAACCACCGGGAGTCCTCACACCCCCTTTCAACATCACCTGGCAGATCATAGACATGAGCTCAGGAACTATACTTAATCAGACTTCCCAGTTACACCCTAGAGACACGTGATTTCCAGAACTCCAGGTAGACCTCCAGACTTTCTTTCCCGACATCCGCCACTCCCCCGCATTCTTCGGAAGGTATAATGATCCAAAGGTTCTCAGAACCCTGTACTTCTATGTTTGCCCTGGTTAACCACACTCATCTCCGCCCTTATTGGGCCCCTTATAATCCTACTTCTGCTGCTGACCTTCGGCCCCTACATCATCAATAGATTAGTTTGGTTCATCAAGGAATGAGTAGGGGTCGTACAGATGATGGTGCTACACACTCGGTATAAGCATCTACCAACGGAAGAAGAAATGGGAGTACCATCTGACCCATGATTGGGCCTGTAAGTCTCATGACAAGGGGGGACTGATAGAGCTAAACTAGGTTGACTCCATGAAGTTCTTTTTGTTACTTTTATAATGTTTCTTTTGTTCTGTACCTGCCGTTCTGCAAGTCTTCTTGCTGCATTTCCCTGTAAACCACGAGAATGTAACAGTTGCACAAACCTGCCAATAGGAATGCAGAGAAGTGGATTCAGTCCAAATTAGGAAAACTGCACAGTACCCCTGCTTAACCAGACTCCTGATCCTGCCCCCCTGACCAATCGACGGGGGCCATGAACATTCCCCCTGCCCACTGCTTTGGACCCCCTATAAAACCTTTGTTCTCCCAAGCCTCTCTCTCTCTCCTGCCACTGCGCCGGTGACTGTTGGAGACGGGAGCTCGTGCTAGCACGAATAAAGGTTCTTTTGCTTTTGCATCGGGCTCGGCTGCTCCCTGGTGGTCTCTGGGGATCATGAAATCTGGGCATAACAAGTTCTTTACAGTTTTCTCCATGTAAGTTCATGTCATTTGTCAGCAATTCTTATGCACCATTGTGCTTCAATGTCAGGTGTAATGTCCTGTCTTTCATTTATACTACTTTTACTTCTTTTTTCCAATTTGGATGCCTTTCATTTCTTCTTTTTGTCTGATCACTATGGCTAGCACTTCCAATACTATGTCAAACAGGTGTGGTCAAAGTGGGCATTCCTGTCTTGTTCCTGTTCTTAGGGGAAATGGGTTTAGTTTTGGACCACTGAGTATAATGTTGGCTGTAGGTTTCTTATATAACACTTTATTTATGTGAGGTATGATCCCTGTACTCCCACTTTGCTGTGAGTTTTTATCAAGAAAGGGTGTTGGATTTTGTCAAATGCTCTTTCTGCATCAGTTGATATGATTATATAATTTTTGTCTTTTAATTTGTTTATGTGATGTATCATGTTTATTGATTAGTGGATATTGTACCATCCTTGCATCCCCAGAATAAATCTCACTTTGTCATGGTGTATGATCTTTCTAATGTAATTCTGGGTCCGATTTGCTAGAATTTTGTTGAGGATTTTAGCATCTACGGGGACTACTGTGAATACAGTGGGAGAGCTGCTGTGCAGGAGACACCCCTACGGAGCAGGACTTGCTTCAGTGGGGCTTTGGTGCTCAGTGAGTCTGCTCCTTGAGTGTGTTGCTTATGGATGTAAAGAGTTGTAACCTGGTACGGTATGACACTGCCCACTGGGTATGCTGGCTCTTGGGTCCCTAGGGAGGTGTAAAGTCAGCCACTGACTAGGGCCACCCAGCAGGACCTACAGAGATATCTGCAGAATCTCCTCTTTGTATTGGGTTTGGAAGGGCCCCGACAAGGCCCAGCTGTGAAGCAAGGAAGGCTAGTGCTGGTGCCAGGTCTTGGGCAGCCTTTATTTATTGATTTTAGAGACAGGAAGGGAGACAGAGAAAGAGAGGGAAACATTGATGTGCTGTTCTACCCATCTATGCATTCATTGATTCTCCCCTACATGTGCCCTGATGGGGGATGGAACCCACAACTGTGGTGCATCGGGACCACATACTCAACAACTGAGCCACCTGGACAGGGCTCTGAATTTGTTTATTAATTTCAGAAGCTCAAATAGGCTCTTGACAAATTTCTCTATGGAAGGTCATTTCATTTCCTAACATCAACATCTCTTATGATGTTTTGTGGTTCATAATGTGAGGTGCATTGTCTTAACTTTCATTTCTTTTTTCATTTCTTTGAAGCTTGTTTTTTTGTTTGTTTTTTGCTTTAGTCTAGCTCCAGGTTTGCCAACTTTTGTGGGGTTTTTTTAAAAAATACCCATCAGGTATCCTTTTATTTTATCTTATCTTCCTTTTATTGATGCTTGTTCAAATATTTGTTGTTTCCTTCCATTGCAAACTTTGGGTTTACATTCTTGTTGTGTTTCTAGATTCCTGAGATGGTAGGTTAGGTTTTTTGAGATCTGTTTTCATAATGTAAGCATTTATCCCTATGAAAATTCCTTTTAGAATTGTATTTTCTGAATTTTGTAAATGAATTTTGGTAAGTGGTCTTTTTATTTACTTTGTCTCTAAACTTTTTTGAGTTCTATTTTGTGTTTGGGTACTTGAAAATACATATATATATTATTGATTTCAGAGAGGAAGGCAGAGGGAGAGAGAGATAGAAACATCAATGATGATAGAAAATCATTGATTGGCTGCTTCCTGCAAGGTCCCCCCCCCCCACCCCCACCACCGCCCCCACCCCGGGATCGAGTCCACAACCTGGGCATGTGCCCTTGACTGGGAAAGAACCTGGGACCTTTTAGTTTGCAGTCTGATGCTCTATCCACTGAGCCAAACCGGCTATGGCTACCTTGAAGTTCTTATTTCTTTGTTTAATATTGGTTTCAGATAAAGAGGGAGAGAGAGAGGGAGGGAGAAAGAGAGACAAGGAGGGAAACATCAGTGTGAGGGGAAAACATTAATCAGCTGCCTTCTGCACACAAACTAACTGGAAATGGAACCTGCATACTGATATGTGCCTTGCCTGGAAATTGAATCCTAGATGCTTTGTTACACAGGACGATGCTCCAACCAATTGAGCAATACTGGCCAAGGCAGTCTGTGGTTTTTAAACACAATGATTTCCAGTATTTTTTGAAGAAGCCACTATGGCCAATGATAGCAGAAGCACAGAGGCTGCTGGAGGACCCTTGTTTTTGACTGTGGGTATCTTCACGTATGTTTGTTCACCCAATCTTTCCAGTCATCTTTTCTGTACAGTTCTCCTTTATTTGTGTCTGTAATACTGTTTGTCTTCATGGTACCCTGATTCCCATTTCCTGTGGGCTTCTTTGTTCATGCATAGCTGTCTACTTACACTGGGATGGGGGGGGAGATGCTCATATTTCTGCTCCTGCCAATTTTCTGATGTCACTCACATAGGTCTTTTGCCTGTGATCTCCTTTGTCTTTTGTTGTTCTACCACAGCGTTGATCATCCATCTTTTCTGTTTTTCTTTGAAGATTCGCATCATTTATCCCATGCAATGGCTCAAATGGGCTTTAAGGGGAAGAATCATTTGTGCATCACAGAAGAAATGTGACTTTATGAATGACACAGTGGACCCACAGGCGGTCTTGCCTTGGTGAAGGGTCGTTGGGGAAGCTTTCACGCCTGGCCTTTGTTGCATTCATAACTAGAAACTCATTTTATTCATCAGTGTTTTCTTACTGTTGCCCAGTCCTTACCCAGTTATGCTTGTTTTGGGTTATTATTGATACTTTGCCAACGACACAGGTTGAATAGTGATCATTTCTACTCCGATTCCCAGCCCACGGATAACCTTAACCTCTCTGGACTTTGCACCTTTGCCTCTTTCACAGGTCTCTCTTTACTGAAAACCAATGTTGGACCGTGCCTGCACCACCTTGGAGTGCACAAGTATTATTATATTGACGTTGAACCTCATGTGCTCTAATACAATTAATGTTTATGGGTATGAGCACCTTCAAATGATTCTATACGGACTCACATGGCCAGCAGGTAAGGTCCTCAAAAAAGCCTTTGTGCAGGAACAATGAGTAGAGAATTCTTCTCCTCTTTGTATCCCATCCTGTGCTTCTGTCCTTCCAGTGGTGATATTTTCATTGTTGACTGACCACGTTATGTACTTTAAGAGCGATTTCCTCAGAGTCTACTTCACTTGTCTAGAAAATCTCTCTAGTCATAACCGATAAATATTTATGGTAAAGATACTGTGATTTCATAACATCAACATGTACTTCACCAGATTTTCCTTTTGTTCAGGTTGCTGCTGTGGAGCAGAGAAAGTTGAGACCCCGACTGAACAGAAGGTTTCTGTAAGAGTGTCACAGGCAAGGAATCC
This sequence comes from Ia io, assembly GCA_025583905.1. NCBI lineage: Eukaryota > Metazoa > Chordata > Mammalia > Chiroptera > Vespertilionidae > Ia > Ia io. The sequence goes on from JAJQQW010000023.1 coordinate 27,191,502, forward strand.
CAAGGTAGCCTTGTCTTCCCAGAAGAGCCACCCCTGTGAGAGTTGTGGGCTCGTCTTGAGAAACACTTTCCACTTGACTGATCTGCAGAGAACACAACACAGACAGATACTGTTGAGGTGTGGTGCATGTGCAAAACCATTTACTGCTGTGTAAAATTTCACTAACAGCACGTGAGAGACACTTTCAATACAGGTGTGGACAGGATCTCATTTGCAAACAGCTGCAATTTCAATGTATCACAGAATCGTTTCACATGTGGGGAGGTTGGGCATGGTGTCTTTAACTGGTCAGGACACCTCCACCTAAAGGGTACTCAGACCAGGGACAGTCCAACTGCAATTTTGACGTGTGGGATGACATTTCAAAGGTGAAAAAATGATTACACCAGAAAAGAATGTAAGGAAGACATTAGTTTTACCCACATGTTTATTCTGGAAAAAGGTGTCTATGTTGGAAGTCAGTGTTTTGATAGCTGTGAATATGGAAAAAAATGTTACCAAATATTCTAGCTTTCATTATCAACAGCAAGGTCACAATGGAGAAAGGCCTTCTCAGTGTAGTGAATTTGGGAAAGCTTTTAGCAGTAGTAACAGCCTAGGTAATCACAAAGCTTTGCACACTGGAGAAAGGCCTCCTGAGTACAATGAATGTGGGAAATCTTTTACCAGTAACAGTATTCGTCATTGTCATCGGAGAGTTCACACTGGAGAAAAGCCTTATAAATGTAGTGAATGTGGGAAAGCTTATAGCACTAGCCGTCATCTTTATTGTCATCAGAGACTTCATACAGGAGAAAAGCCTTATCAATGCAGTGTATGTGGAAAAAGTTTTACCTCTAAACGCATCCTTCATCAACATCAAAGAGTTCATATGGGAGAAAAGCCTTATAAATGTAGTGAATGTGAGAAAGCTTACAGCACTAGCAGTAATTTTTGTCGTCATCAGAGTTCATAAGGGAGAAAAGCCTTATAAATGTAGTGAATGTGGGAAATCTTTTACCCATAATACTAGCCTTCATAGTCATCAGAGAGTTCATACAAAAGAGAAGCCTTATAAATGCAGTGAATGTGGAAAATCTTTTACTCAGAGCACTACCCTTCATTATCATCAGAGAATTCACACTGGAGAAAAACCATTTCCAGTTTTTAAAATTTCACCAACAGCACGTGAGAGACACTTCAATGCAGTGAATGTGGGAAATCCTTTACCCATCGCATTGCCCTTCGTCATCATCAGACACTTCATACAGGGGAAACGCCTTATAAATGCAGTGAATGTGGAAAATCTTTCAGAAGTAGCACTGGTCTCCAATATCATCATAGAGTTCACACTGGAGAAAAAAAGCCTTATCACTGCAGTGAATGTGGAAAATGTTTTTACAAATAGCAGTGGTCTCCAATATCATCAGAGAGTTCACAATGGAGAAAAGCCTTATCACTGCAGTGAATGTGGAAAATGTTTTACATGTAGCAGTGGTCTCCAATATCATCAGAGTTCACACTGGAGAAAAGCCTTATCAATGCAGTGAATGTGGGAAATCTTTTACCCATGGCACTGCCCTTCATAAACATCAGAGACTTTATACAGGGGAAAACATGGAGACAAAGGCTGTCTTTAGTCCAGGGATGTGGCTTTTTTGGGTTTGGGTGAAAGTTCTTCATTGTTTGTTACATTTTCTGTCATCGAGATGAGACTCTCACCCAAAGGGCATAAGTAGGGGGATTGAATATAGAGTTACCAAACCTGTTCTTCCAGAATAGCTGAACTTATATTTGTTTTCTCTTGGACCAGTGATAAAAACTGTAATGAGTAAATTACATGTGTTGACTATAGTGTTTCATAAATCTTGACGTGTGCATGAAACTGAAGCCATCATTACAAATTCATAATGCTGACCATATCTGTCTGCGTAATTGGTTCATGACCTCTTTTAATCTGTCCCTGTTCTTCACAGATTTCCTAGTTTCCATGGATTTACATTCCATTTTCATAGAGAACTTTATTTTTCTAAGTATTTTTGTGCTTTAATTTATGTTTCAGAAATACTTGGAGATTAAGTAAAGTTACATTAATAATGCATCTTTATGGTGGGGGTTGATGACAAATATGTGATACCTTAATCAATAAAGTAATTAAAAAATAATGCATCTTTTTTTCTGATAGATATTCTTTTTAAAATATATATATATACATATTATTGATTGTACAGAGCGGAAGTGAGGTGTAGAGAGTTACAAACATCGATCAGCTGTCTCCTGCACAACTCCTACTTGCAGTGTGCCCGCAACCAAGCTCGATGCCCTTGACCAGAATTGAACCTGGGACCCTTTAGTCTGCAGACCGTCTCTGTATCCTCTGAGCCAAACCAGTAAGGGCTCTGACACATATTCTTATCATTGATATATCACCATCAATGTGTCCATTTTAATAAATATTTGGTTATTTCTAACAAAGGTGGCATAAATTGTTCTGTATAATTCCTTGTCCTACCTAATAATAGACAAACATGTAAATTGACCATACCTTCACTATGCCCATAGCCAATCAGAGTGAGTATGCAAATTAACCCAAAATCAAGGCAAGGCAAGGGCAAGGGCAAGAGCAAGGGCAAGGGCAGGGCAAGGGCAAGGCAAGGCAAGGCAAGGCAAGGCTTTTCCTCGAGTAACAAAGTATTTTGAGAAGGCCAGTGCAGCTGTACAAAATGGAATGGAACTCTTGCATATGAAGTACCAGCATGTTTAGACTCGTTACTTAACCAGTTTAGTGATAGATTTAGTCAATTTAGAAGTCTAGAACAGACCATGAAAATAATTAAGTATCCTGATGTAGTAGTCTACAGTAGTTTGGAATTAAATGGTTTCCAATAGATGCAAATGGATGATTTGGAGATGAAACTTGCATAATTTCAAGACAGTATCTGGGCTCAGGTGTTTGTCGACTTGAGGTCAAAGCTTTAGAATCTGGAAAGGTGCCGCTTGGAGAATAAAGAGGGGTGCCACTACGAACAGGAAATTTGGAGTGCCTGGAACCGACTACCAGACACTTTTAGCACCCTGAAAAATATAGCAATGGCTTTACTCACAATTTTTCCCTCTACATACTTTTGTGAGGCCTTATTCTCAGCGTTAAATAATACCAAAACCAATAAAAGAAACAGATTGACAGATGAAGTTAGTAGCGCTTCTTGGGCCTGAAGTGTACAAAATACCAACCTTCAACTGAAGATTTAGCCAATGAAATTCAGCAACAAAAAAGTCACTAATAGGCAGGTTAGTTAAAGAATTCCCCCTCCCCCTCAATATCTTAGTTCACGGCACCCCACACAAGCTAAATAATATCAAGACCAACAAAAGGAACCGACTGACGGATGAACAAAGAAGTCACTAAGCAGGTAAGTTAAATATTTAGTTTTTGGTTTATTAAATGAAATTATATATAACAATTATGCATCATGTTTTGAATGCATAAATATCGCGAAATGATGTTTTTTCCTCAAAGTGACACACTACCCGAGTTATGCTCAGTTTTTTGGCGAAGTTTGACACACCAAGCTCAAAAGGTTGCCCATCACTAGCTTAGGCAGTACTGAAAGTGGCTGGCATTGGAAAGAGCACGGGTCTAGAAAGGGCGGGACTTGGCATCCCTGTAACAGCTGATTATTTCTTCTCTCTGAACCTCAATTTCCTCATTTCTAGATGTGGGGTTTGGACTGGGCAGTCACTGAGGTCTCTACGAGCTCGGACATTCTGTGTTCTTCTCCAGAATACCTCAAGGACAAATACACACTTATTTATCCATGTATCCTTAATACCTAGCACAATTTGGGAATATGGTAGCAATTCCTTAAGTGCATCTGTGAACCTCTGGGTGTCCCTACTATGGGGGTACAAGGAAAAAGCTCTGCCCAAGTCTCCCCATCCAAAATGGTGCCTCTACTCACTCTCCCTGCCCTTTCCATGCTTCTGTTCCCATCGATGCACTCATCAATGCTTGGCCATAATTATATTTGTATTTGTTTTTCAGCTTTATTGTTCATCTTTCCCACTAAAGTAGCAGACCACGAAGGCAGAGACTGTTCCTAGATGTACCCACCTAGAACAGGATCAGGCCCCTAAGAGATGGTCAGTCACTGATTTCACTCCACAAAGAAGCGAACAAGAGTGATTCAGGATGGCGGAGCAGAGCGGATAAGGGAGAGCTTCCAAACATCAGTCCTGGCTGCCCACCCCAACCCAGTCTCTTCCTATTATTTTCACCTGACACCCTGAACTCTTTGCCTGGGCCTTTTGGACCCATTGCATCCTCCTTCCGCTTTCCTTCTACTTATGATCCCACCCAAGGCTTCTGTTGGAGGCCTCCTGGCCAAGGTGGCCCTCTGCCTCCTTCACAGGTGCTGACAGAGGCGAGTCAGGTGTGTGAGAAATCAAGGCTGAAGTCTTGGCCTCAGCCAACCTACCCAGGGCCAAGCCCCCAGCCAGCCAGCGGCCAGGTCTTTGCTGCTACTGGCTCCAGGTTAGCATACAGGGGGTTTCTCTGTCTCAGGCCCGGCCTCTGCCTTCCAGCTTCTCTCCAGGTTTTCCTTGTCTCCAGATTTTCTGTGTTCCTTTGCTCATCCTCGGCTTTTTTTTTTGCCAACCTAGGGCCATGGTCGGAAAACTGTGGCTCGCGAGCCACATGCGGCTCTTTGGCCCCTTGAGTGTGGTTCTTCCACAAAATACCACGGCCTGGGCGAGTCTATTTTGAAGAAGTGGTGTTAGAAGTTTAAGTTTAAAACATTTGGCTCTCAAAAGAAATTTCAATCGTTGTACTGTTGATATTTGGCTCTGTTGACTCATGAGTTTGCCAACCACTGACCTAGGGGGACTTGCAGTAAATGTGCATGGAGAGAATAGTGAGAGATGCGGGAAGCATGCAAAATGGCATTAAACATTTTGAGGAGCCTCGGAAAGTCGTCGCCGTGTAATTTCTCAGCAGCTTGGAAATGGTGTGCTATCCTGGTGACTTCTTTGGTTCCCCTGAGCAGAATAGTCTGGGGTTTTCCCTGCCCAGGCAGCATGTAGCAGACACATGACCAGTTCTGCCTTCTCTCCCTTTTTGTGTGGCACAGATGTGGGGTTTATCAATTCTGCCATCTTCTCCAGGGACCTGTGAAGGTCTTTGCCAAGTCACAGTCATTAGAAGCAGGAACCCCCCAGCCCACCTGGCCAAGAAAAGGGAGGGAAGATTGTGGCGGGCTGGCACGGCCATGGCATACTCAGCCCCAGGGTGCCTTCTGTGCCGTGCCAGCTCAGCCAGGTCCAGTGACCCTGAGTGGGGGCGGCTGAAAGGCTTAGAAATAACAGAGAAGAGAATGAAAGCTGGGTCTCGGTGCGTCGCTGCTCCCTCATGGAGAGACAGCGCCACGGACTACAAGCCATGTCTTTATTTTAAAGCAGAAGCCACCAGGCAAAGGAAGGGCGTGGTCGAGATGTTTACAACATTCTCCTGGGTTTGGATCCTACTCAATTACATGCACCTGATCAAGCTTTGTATACTTGCAGCCTATATCGCTTAGGCACGTGGGGCCACGTGTTTGGACCATAGCTTCAAGCTTACAACTATAGCTGTTGGCTATAATTGTGCTGGGAGGGCTCTTCCCTCCACGCTGGAATTTGCACGGGGCCATGAGATGACGGTGCCTTCTCATCAGTCCAAGGCTTGAACCTGTCCAAACACTGTAGCTGCGCCCCGCAGAATATGTAGTCCGAGGTTGCAGTCCTTATGGGAGCAGAACTCCAGCAGGTTTGCTGCTTTTTCTGGCAGTTCACATAGGGGCCTCCTGCATCGCGGCATCCACTTGTGACCGTGTCCCACGTCCACCCTACGTGTCCTAGGTGATTTCTGGCTGAAAAAAAAAAAATACAACTTTGACATCTTCCCTGGCCTTAGAATCATGAACACTGGAGCTGAAAGGAATATTACAGAGCATTTGAGCCTGTCACTCCCGGCACCAGTTCACACACATATGACCTCAAAATTGTTTGGGACACGTGAAAAACTCACATGCCTGATTGCTGCCACCAAGATTCGGACCCAGTAGGTTTGAGTGGACCCAGGAATCTGTATTTTCACGGGCAAAGCACAGTGGCTTTTCAGGGGAGTGAAACTAAGCTGTATGAAATTATATAGGCGAATCCATTTGTCCAGAAGCAAAGAGTGAACCCTAATGGAAACGGTGGACTTGGGGTGGTGATGACATGTCAATGTTGTCAATTGCAACTAATAGCTGTTGGCTATAATTGTGCTGATGTTGATACTGGGTGAGGCTGTACATGTGGGGGTGGGGGGATCCTCTGTACCCTCCTGTCAATTTTGCTGTGAATCTAAAAGTGCTCTTAAAAAGTAAAGAGCCGCCCTCGCCGCCTCGCCGCCCGCCCTCGCCGCCCTCGCCGCCCTCGCCGCCCTCGCCGCCCTCGCCGCCCTCGCCGCCCTCGCCGCCCTCGCCGCCCTCGCCGCCCTCGCCGCCCTCGCCGCCCTCGCCGCCCTCGCCGCCCCTCGCCGCCGCCCTCGCTCTTGTCTACACCTTGCCTGGAATCGAACCTAGGACCCTACAGTCTCCAGGCCCCAAGCCAAAATCAGCTCAGGCTGCTTTCCCTTCTTCCCAAGGCAGTTTATAGGTTTCTAGGTATCACCTGTGGGCCAGAGCTGGGCTCAGTGCAGAGCCACAGAGATGAGAAACCTAGTCTCTGCCCTCAGATTTTTAGAAAGAGAGGAAAGTGAAGAGAGAGGGGGAGAGAGAGAGTGAGGGAGGGAGGAGAGGGAGAGAGAGAGAGAGAGAGAGAGAGAGAGAGAGAGAGAGAGAGAGAGAGAGAGAGAGAGAGAGAGAAACATCTGTGAAAGCAAACATCAATTGGCTGCCTCCTGAACATCTTTTACCAGGAATGGAGCCCACAACCCAGGCATGTGCCATGACTGGTAATCAATCTGATAACCTCTTGTTTCATAGTTGTCACTCAAACACTGAGCCACACCAGCTGGTCTATTCTGTCTTTCAATGTTACTCTAAATAAACATGCAGACGCTACAATGTTAGCTCTATGAAGCAGAGAGATTTTTGTCATTTCTATCCTTTTCTGTTCATTAACATAGTCCAAATACCCAAAATAGTGCTGAGCATGGAGTAGGCCCTTAAATATTTGGTGAATGAATGATAAGGATCAAATAAAATCTCTACTGACTCATTCCAACAATATCAGCTTCCTTCTGTCCTTGACTAGAATCAAACCCAGGACCCTATATTCTGCAGGCTGATGCTATATCCCCATAGCCAAACCAGCTAGGGCTGCATTCCCTTCTTTCCACAGCAGTTTATAGGTTTCTAGGCATCACCTGTGGGTGCTGAGAGCAGTGTCAGTACCTCCTGGGGTCCCGGCAGAGTCATGAGAGCAGAGCACATTGCCTCCCAAGCACCAGGTTGTGTGCTGAAAGCAGAGCACAGTGCCTCCCGGGCTCCCCCGGCTTTGTTCTGAGAGCAGAGTCAGTGCCTCCCGTGCTCCCGGTTGTGTGCTCAGAGCAGAGTCAGTGCCTTGTGGGCTCCAGGCATAGTGCTGAGAGCAGAGCATGATGCCTCCCAAGCTCCCAATAGGGTGCTGAGAGCAGAGTCAGTGCCTCCTGGGCTCCGGGCAGGTTGCTGATAGCAGAGTGAGGGCTTCACGGATCTCGGCAGGATGCTGAGAGCAGAGTCAGTGCCTCTCGGGCTCCCGCCAGGCTGCTGAGAAAAGAACACTGTGCATACCGAGCTCTCAGTAGAGTGCTGAGAGCAGATTCAGTGCCTCTCGGGCTCCTGGTTGTGTGCTAAGAGCAGAGTCAGTAACTCGTGGGCTCCAGGCATGGTGTTGAGAGCAGAGCATGGTGCCTCCCAAGCTCCAAGCAGGGTGCTGAGAGCAGTGTCAATGCGTCCCGGGCTCCCGGGTGGGTGCTGAGAGCAGAGTCAGTGCCTCCCGGATCCTGATTTGGTGTTGAGAGCAGAGCACAGTGCCTCCCGGACTCCCAGCCTGGTGCTGAGTGCTCAGTCAGTGCCTTGCAGACTCCCGTTTGGGTGCTGAGAGCAGAGCACCGTGACTCCCGGGCTCCAGGCATGGTGCTGAGAGCAGAGCACAGTGCCTCCCGGGCTCCCGGGTGGGTATTGAGAGCACAGTCAGTGCCTCAACTGCTCCTGGTAGAGTGCTGAGAGCAGAACACGGTGCCTCTTGAGCTTCCAGCAGGGTGCTGAGAGCAGAGTAAGTGCCTCTTGGGTTCCAGCCAAGGTGCTTAAAGCAGAGCACTTTGCCTCTTAGGCTCCCGGCTGGGAGCTGAGAGCAGAGCAAGTGATCCCCGGGCTCCCTGCATGGTGCTGATAGCCCAGCACCGTGACTCCCGGATTCCACATTGGGTACTGAGAGGAGAGTCAGTGCCTCCCGGGCTCCCGGAAGGCTCTGACAGAAGAACACGGTGCATACCGATCGCTCAGCAGGGTGCTGAGAGCAGAGTCAATGACTTCCGGGCTCCTGGTAGGGTGCTGAAAGCAGATTCAGTGCCTCCCAGGCTCCCGGTTGTGTGCTGAGAGCAGAGCACGATGCCTCCCGGGCTCCAGGTTGGGTGCTGAAAGCAGAGCACAGTGCCTCCCAGGCTCCCGGCAGGGGGCTGAGCACAGAGTCAGTGTTTCCCAGGCTCCAGGCAGGGTGTTGAGAGCAGAGTCAGTGATTCCCGGGCTCCCAGTAGCTTGCTGAGAGCAGAGTCAGTGCCTCCCGGGCTTCAGGCATGGTGCTGAAAGCAGAGTAAGTACCTCTCCGGCTCCAGAAAGGGGGCTGAAAGCAGAGTCAATACCTCCCGGGTTCCCGGTTGTGTGCTGAGAACAGTGCACATTGCATCCCAGGCTCCGGGGAAGGTGTTGAGAGCAGATTAAGTGCCTGCCGGGAACCTGGTTGTGTGCTAAGAGCAGCGTCAGTGCCTCCCTGGCTCCAGGCATGGTGCTGATAGCAGAGTGAGGGACTTATGGATCTCGGCAGGGTGCTGAGAGCAGAGTCAGTGCCTCCCAGCTCTTGGTTGGGTGCTGAGAGCAGAGCACGGTGCCTCTCGGGCTTCCGTTAGGGTGCTGAGACCAGAGCACAGTGCCTCCCGGCCTCCCAGGCTGGTGCTGAGAGCTCAGTCAGTGCCTCACGGGCTCCCATTTGGGTGCTGAGAGCAGAGCACAGTGACTCCCAGGCTTCCAGCATGGTGCTGAGAGCCCAGCACAGTGTCTCCCGGACTCCTGTTGGGGAGCTGAGAGCACAGTCAGTGCCTCCCGGGCTTCAGGCAGGGTGCTGAGAGAAGAGCATGGTGCATCCTGAGCTCTCGGCAGGGTACTGAGAGTAGAGTCAGTGACATCCGGGCTCCCGGTTGGGTGCTGAGAGCAGAATCAGTGACTCGTGGGCTCCAGGCATGGTGCTGAGAGCAGAGCACAGTGCCTCCCGAGCTCCCGGTAGGGTGCTGCTGAGAGCAGAGTCAGTGCCTCCCGGGCTTCAGGCATGGTGCTGAGAGCAGAGTAAGTGCCTGCCGGGAACCTGGTTGTGTGCTAAGAGCAGAGTCAGTGCCTCCCTGGCTCCAGGCATGGTGCTGATAGCAGAGTGAGGGACTTATGGATCTCGGCAGGGTGCTGAGAGCAGAGTCAGTGCCTCCCAGCTCTTGGTTGGGTGCTGAGAGCAGAGCACGGTGCCTCTCGGGCTTCGTTAGGGTGCTGAGACCAGAGCACAGTGCCTCCCGGCCTCCCAGGCTGGTGTTGAGAGCTCAGTCAGTGCCTCACGGGCTCCCATTTGGGTGCTGAGAGCAGAGCACAGTGACTCCCAGGCTTCCAGCATGGTGCTGAGAGCCCAGCACAGTGTCTCCCGGACTCCTGTTGGGGAGCTGAGAGCACAGTCAGTGCCTCCCGGGCTTCAGGCAGGGTGCTGAGAGAAGAGCATGGTGCATCCCGAGCTCTCGGCAGGGTACTGAGAGTAGAGTCAGTGACATCCGGGCTCCCGGTTGGGTGCTGAGAGCAGAATCAGTGACTCGTGGGCTCCAGGCATGGTGCTGAGAGCAGAGCACAGTGCCTCCCGAGCTCCCGGTAGGGTGCTGAGAGCAGAGTCAGTGCCTGCCGGGAACCTGGTTGTGTGCTAAGAGCAGAGTCAGTGCCTCCCTGGCTCCAGGCATGGTGCTGATAGCAGAGTGAGGGACTTATGGCATCTCGGCAGGGTGCTGAGAGCAGAGTCAGTGCCTCCCAGCTCTTGGTTGGGTGCTGAGAGCAGCTTGTGCTCTGGAAAGGGGGCTGAAAGCAGAGTCACTACCTCCCGGGCACCCGGCATGGTGCTGAGAGCAGAGTCAGTGCCTCCCAGGAACCCAGTTGAGTGCTGAGAGCAGAGCACAGTGCCTCCCGTGTTCCCGGTTGGGTGCTGAAAGCAGACTGAATGCCACCCGGTCTGCCGTTTTGGTGCTGAGAGCAGAGCACAGTGCCTCCCGGGCTCCCGTGATGTTGCTGAGAACAGAATTAGTGCCTCAAGGGCTTTCGGTAGGGTTCTGAGAGCAGAGCACGGTGCCTCCCGGGCTACTGGTTGGTTGCTGAGAGCAGAGTCAGTACTTCCGGGGTCCCAGGTGGTTGCTGAGGGCAGAACATGATGCCTTCTGAGCTCCTCGCAGGGTGCTAAGCGCAGAGTCATTGCCTCCTGGGCTCCCGACAGGGTGCTGAGAGCAGAGTAAGTGCCTCTCGGGCTCCCGGCATGGTGCTGAAAGCAGAGTCAACACGTTCCAGACTCCTGGTTGGGTCTGAGTGCAGAACACAGTCCACTCCGGGCTCCCTGTTGGGTGCTGAGAGCAGAGCATGGTGCCTCTGGGGCTCCTGGCAGCGTGCTGAGTGCAGAGTCAGTGCCTCCTGGGCTTCCATTTGGGTGCTGAAAAAAGAGCAAGTGCTACCCTCGCTCCCGGCAGAGTGCTGAGAGCAGAGTCAGGGCCTCCTGCGCTCCTAGTAAGGTGCTGAGAGCAGAGGAAAATGCTTCCTGGGCTCCTGGCATGGTGCTCTGAGGACAGCACAGTGCCTCCCGGGCTCCTGGTTGGGTGCTGAGAGCAGAGCCTTGCCTCCCGGACTCCCGGTAGGGTGCTGAGAACAGTGCACAGTGCCTCCCGAGCTCCCAGCATGGTGCTGATAGCTGAGTCATTGCTTCCTGGGCTCCCAGTTTGGTGCTGAGAGCAGTTTCAGTGCCTCACGAGCACCCGGCAGGGTGCTGAGAGTAGAGCACGGTGTCTTCCAGGCTCCCGTTAGGATGCTGAGAGCAGAGTCAGTGTCTCATGGGTTAATGGTAGGGTGCTGAGAGCAGAGTTTGGTGCCTCCCGAGCACCCGGCAGGGTGTTGAGAGCAGAGTCAATGACTCCTGGGTTTCCAGAAGGGTGCTGAGGGCAGATCATGGTGTATTCCCAACTCTTGGCATTGTGCTGAGAGCAGAGCATGGTGCCTCCCGGGTCCTTGGAGGGTGCTGATAGCAGATTCAGTGCCTCCCGAGCACCAAGTTGGGTGCTGAGAGTAGAGTTAGTGTCTCCCGGGCTCTCGTTTGGGTCCTGAGAGCAGAGCATGGTGCCTCCCCGGCTCCTGGAAGAGTGCTGAGAGCAGAGCACAGTTCCTCCCAGGCACCAGGCTGGATGCTGAAAGCAGAGCACAGTGGCTCCCAGGCTCCTGGCAGGGTGCTGAGAGCAGAGTCAGTGCTTCCCGGGCTCCCAGCTGCATGGTGTGAGCAGAGCACGGTGTCTCCGGGCTCCAGGCAGGGTGCTGAGTGCAGAATGATTGCCTCCTGTGCTCCAGGAAGGGTGCTGAGAGCAGAGTCAATACCTTCCGGACTGCCGGTTGGTTGCTAAGAGCATAGCCCGGTGCCTACGGGGCACCAGGTTGGGTGCTGAAAGCAGGGCACAGTGCCTCACAGGCTCCTGGCATGGTGCTGAGAGCAGAGTAAGTGTTTCTCGGGCTCCCGGCACGGTGCTGAAAGCAGAGTCAATACCTCCCGGACTCCCGTTTGGGTGCTGAGAACAGAACACGGTGCCTTCCGGGCTCCCCGAAAGGTGCTGAGAACAGAGTACTTTGCATCCCAGGCTTCTGGCAGGGTGCTGAGAGCAAAGCAAGGTGCCTCCCGGGCTCCCTGCAGCATGCTGAGAGCAGAGTCAGTGCCTCCTGTGAACTTGTTGACTGCTGAGTGCAGAGTAACTGCCTCCCGGGCTTCCGTTCGGGTGCTGAGAAAAGAACAGGTGCTACCCTGGCTCCCGGCAGAGTGCTGAGAGCAAAGTCAGTGCCTCCCGTGCTCCCAGCAGGGTGCTGAGAGCAGAGCACAGTGTCTCCCGGACTCCCGTCAGGGTGCTGCGAGCATAGTCAGTGCCTCACGGGTGCTTGGTAGGGTGCTGAGAGCAGAGCACGGTGACTCCCAAGCTCCTGGCATGGTGCTGACAGCACAGCACCGTGCCTGGCGGGCTCCCGACAGGGTGCTCAGAGCAGAGTCAGTGACTCATGGACTCCAGGCAGTGTGATGAGTACAGAATCAATGCCTCCCATGCTTCCGTTTGGGTGCTGAGAACCCAGCACGGTTCCTCCAGTTCTCCCAGCAGGGTGCTGAGAGCAGAGCAAAGTACCTACCGGGCTCCCAGCAGGGTCCTGAGAGCAGATTCACTTCCTACTGGGCTTCAGGCAGGGTGGTGAGAGCAGAGTCAGTGTCTCCCGGGCTCCCAGAAGGGTGGTGAGAGCAGAGTCAGTGCATTCCGAACTTCCGGTAGGGTGCTGAGAGCAGAGTCCATGCTTCTAAGGCTATCAGCACGGTGCTGAGAGCAGACACAGTGCATCCTGGGCTCTTGGTTGGGTGCTGAGAGCAGAGCATGGTTCATCCCACGCTCTCGGCAGAGTGCTGAGAGCAGAGTCAGTGACTTCCGGGCATTTGGCAGGGAGCTGAGGGCACAGCATGGTGCATCCATAGCTCTTGGCAGGATGCTGAGAGCAGAGTCCGTGACTTCCAGGCTCCCACGTGGGTGCTGAGAGCACTGTCATTGCCAGCTGGGCTCCCGGAAAGATGCTGAGAGCAGAGCCTCCCGGGCTCTCGGCAGGGTGCTGAGAGAAGAGTCAGTGCTGTCCGGACTCCCAGCAGGTTGCTAAGAGAAGAGTCAGTGCCTTCCGAGCTCCCAGCAGGGTGCCCAGAGCAGAGCACATTGTCTCCAGGGCTCCAGGCAGGGTGCTGAGTGCAGAGTCAGTGACTCATGAGCTCCAGGCAGGGTGCTTAGAGCAGAGTCAGTGCTGCCCATGCTCCCTGTTTGGGTGCTGAGAGTAGTTTCAGTGCTTCCCAGGCTCTCGGTTTTATGCTGAGAGCAGAGCACAGTGCATTCCGGGCTCCCAGCAGGGTGCTGAGAGCAGAGAATGGTGCCTCCCCAGCTCCTAATTGGGTGCTGAGATCAGAGTCAATGTCTCCCGGGCTCCCGGCAGGGTTCTGAGAGCAGATTTAGTGCCTCACGCGCTCCGGCAGGGTGCTGAGAGCAGAGCACGGTGTCTTCCAGGCTCCCGTTAGGATGCTGAGAGTAGAGTCAGTGTCTCATGGGTTAATGGTAGGGTGCTGAGAGCAGAGTACGGTGCCTCCTGAGATACCAGCAGGGTGTTGAGAGCAGAGTCAATGATTCCTGAGTTTCCAGCAGGGTGCTGAGAGCAGAGCATGGTGCATCCCTAACTCTTGGCATGGTGCTGAGAACACAGTCAGTGACTTCGGGGCACCCTGCAGGGTGCTGAGGGCAGAGCATGGTGTCTCCTGGGCTCTCAGAGGGTGCTGAGAGCAGATTCAGTGCCTCCCAAGCACCAAGTTGGGTGCTGAGAGTAGAGCACAGAGTCTCCCGGACTCCAGGACAGGGTGCTGAGAGCAGAATGAGTGCCTCCCAGGCTCCCAGGAGTGTGCTGAAGTAGAGCACAGTGCCTCCAGGACTCCCGGCAGGGTGCCCAGAGCAGAGCATGTTGTCTCCTGGGCTCCAGGCAGGGTGTTGAGAGCAGAGTCAGTGACTCCTGGGCTCCCGGCAGGGTGCTGGGAGCATAGACAGTGCCACCCGGGCACCTGGTTGGGTGCTTAGAGCAGAGCACAGTGCATTCCGGGCTCACGGCAGTGTGCTGAGAGCAGATTCAGTGGCTCCCAGGCTCCCAGTAGTGTGCTGAGAGCAGAGAATGGTGCCTTCCAGACTCTCGGCAGGTTGCTGAGAGCAGAGTCAGTGATTTCCGGGCTCCCGGCAGCGTGCTGAGAGCAGAGCACGGTGTCTCGTGGTTCCCAGCAGGGTGCTGCGTGCAGACTGAGTGCTTTCCGCGCTCCAGACAGGGTGCTGAGAGCAAAGTCAATACATCCCGAGCTCCAGATTGGCTGCTAAGAGCATAGCCCGGTGCCTCTGGGGCACCAGGTTGGGTGCTGAAAGCAGAGCACAGTGCTTCCCGGGCTCCTGGCTTGGTGCTGAGAGCAGAGTAAGTTCCTCTCGGGCTCCCGGCACGGTGCTGAAAGCAGAGTCAATACCTCCCGGACTCCCATTTGGGTGCTGAGAGCAGAACACGGTGCCTTCCGTGCTCCCTGCAGAGTGCTGAGAACAGGGCACATTGCATCCCAGGCTCCCAGCAGGGTGCTGAGAGCAAAGCACGGTGCCTCCTGGGCTCCCAGCAGCATGCTTAGAGCAGAGCACGGTGCCTCCCGGGCTCCCGGGTGGGTATTGAGAGCACAGTCAGTGCCTCCCGTGAACCTGTTGAGTGCTGAGAGAAGAGCCAGTGCCTTCCGGGCTCCTGGTTGGGAGCTAAGAGCAGAGCACAGTGCCTCCAGGGCTCCCGGGAGGGTGCTGAGAGCAGAGCACGGTGTCTCCCCGGCTCCCGTCAGTGTGCTGCGAGCATAGTCAGTGCCTCACGGGTGCCTGGTATGGTGCTGAGAGCATACCACCATGCCTCCCAAGCTCCCGGCATGGTGCTGACAGCACAGCATGGTGCCTGGCAGGTTCCTGAAAGGGTGCTCAGAGCAGAGTCAGTGACTCACGGACTCCAGGCAGTGTGATGAGAGCAGAGTCAGTGCCCCCCATGCTCCTGTTTGGGTGCTGAGAGCACAGCACGGTTCCTCCAGTTCTCCTGGCAGGGTGCTGAGAGGAAAAGATGCTGAGGAAAGATGCTGAGAGCAGAGCCTCCCAGGCTCTCGGCAGGGTGCTGAGAGAAGAGTAAGTGCCTTCCAAGCTCCCAGCAGGGTGCCCAGAGCAGAGCACGTTGTCTCCAGGGCTCCAGGCAGGGTGCTCAGAGCAGAGTCAGTGTCTTCCAGGCTCCGTATAGGATGCTGAGAGCAGAGTCAGTGTCTCACGGGTTAATGGTAGGGTGCTGAGAGCAGAGTACGGTGCCTCCCGAGATACCGGCAGGGTGTTGAGAGCAGCGTCAATGACTCCTGAGTTTCCAGCAGGGTGCTGAGAGCAGAGCATGGTGCATCCCTAGCTCTTGGCATGGTGCTGAGAGCAGAGTCAGTGACTTCCGGGCTCCATGCCGAGAGCATGGGATGCACCATGCTCTGCTCTCAGCACCCAACTGGGAGCCCAGGATGCACTGTGTCTGCTCTCAGCACTGTGCCGGGAGCCTTGGAAGCATGGACTCTGCTCTCAGCACCCTACTGGAAGCCTGGAATGCACTGACTCTGCTCTCACCACCATTCTGGGATCCCGGGAGACACTGACTCTGCTCTCACCACCCTGCCGGAAGCCTGGTAGGAAGTGACTCTGCTCTCAGCACCCAACTTGGTGCTTGGGAGGCACTGAATCTGTTCTCAGCACCCTCCGAGGACCCGGGAGTCACCATGCTGTGCTCTCAGCACCCTGCATGGTGCCCGAAGTCTCTGACTCTGCGCTAAGCACCCAAACGGGAGCCTGCCATGCACTGACTCTGCTCTCAGCACCCTGCCAGTAGCCCAGGAGGCAATGACTCTGCGCTCAGCACCCTGCCGGGAGCTCAGAAGACATCATGCTCTGCTCTCAGCACCCTACCGGGAGCCCGTCAGACACTGACTCTGCTTCATCACCCAACTGGGAGCCCAGGAGGTACTGACTCTACTCTCAGAACCTTGCCGATAGCCTGGGAAGCACTGACTCTGCTCTCAGCACCCTGTCAGGAGCCAGGGAGGCACTGTGCTCTGCTTTCAGCATCCAACCTGGTGCCCGGGAGGCACTGACTCTGCTCTCAACACCCTGCCTGGAGCCCAGGAGACAATGTGCTCTGCTCTGGCCACCCTGCCGGGAGTCCTGGAGGCACTGTGCTCTACTCTCAGCACACTCCTGGGAGCCTGGGAGGCACTCATTCTGCTCACAGCACCCTGCCGGCAGTCCGGGAGACTCTGTGCTCTACTCTCAGCACCCAACTTGGTGCTCGGGAGGCACTGAATCTACTCTCAGCACCCTCCGAGACCGGGCACCATGCTCTACTCTCAGCACCCTGCCGGGACACGGGTGTACTGTGCTTTGCTTTCAGCACCCAATCTGGTACCCGGGAAGCACAGTGCTTTGCTCTCAGCACCCTGGGGTAGCCCGGGCGGCACTGCGCTCTGCTCTCAGCAACCAACCAGGAGCCCTGGAGGTATTGACTCTACTCTCAGCACCCTGCCAGGAGCACGGGAGGCACTTACACTGCTCTCAGCAACCTCCCGGAAGCCGGGGAGGCACTGTGCTCTCCTCTCAGCACCAAACCAGGAGTCCAGAATGCACTGTGTCTGCTCTCAGCACCCTGCTGTGAGCCCAGTAGGCACCGTGCTCTGCTCTCAGCACCCTGCCTGGAGCCCGATAGGCACTGACTCTGTTCTCAGCTCCCATCCAGGAACCCAGGAGGCACCATGCTCTGCTCTCAGCACGCTGCCAGGAGCCCGGGAAGTACTGACTCTGCGCTCTGCGCCCTACCAGGAGCCTGGGAGGCACTGACTCTGCTCTCAGCACCCTGCAGGGAGTCCAAGAGGCAGTGTGCTCTGCTTTCAGCACCCAACCAGGTGCCCGGGAGGCAGTGCTTATGTCCTCAGCACCCAACCAGGTGCCCGGGAGGCACTGACTCTGCTCTCAGCACCCAACTGGAATCCCATGAGGCACTCTGATCTGCTGTGGGCACCCAATCTGGTGCCCGGGAGGCAGTGGCTTTGTTCTCAGCACCCTGCTGGGAGCCCGCGAGACACTGTCCTCTGGTCTCAGCTCCCAACCGGGTGCCAGGGAGGCACTGGCTTTGCTCCCAGCTCCCTGCCAGGAGCCCTGGAGGCATTTTGCTCTGTTCTCAGCACCCTGCCGGGAGCCCAGAATGCACCGTTTTCTGCTCTCAGCACGCAACCGGGAACCCAGGAGGTATTGACTCTGCTTTCCATGCCCTGCCGGGAGCCCGGGAGGCACTGACACTGCTCTCAGCACCCTGTCGGGAGCCCGGAAGTCACTGACTCTGGTCTCAGCACCATGCCAAGAGCTCGGGATGCACCATGCTCTGCCAACAGCACCCTGCTGGGAGCCCAGGAAGGAATGTGCTCTGTTCTAAGCACCCTGCCTGGAGCCCAGAAGGCCTCGTGTTCTGTACTCAGCACCCAACCGGGAGCCCTGGAGGTGTTGACTCTGCTCTCAGCACCCTACCAGGTACCCAGGAGACACTGTGCTCTGCTCTCAGAACCATGCCTGGAGCCCGCGAGGCACTGACTCTGCTCTCAGCACCCAACCGGGAGCCTGGATGTCACTGACTCTACTCTCAGTACCCTGCCGAGAGCTCAGGTGTAAGGGCCAGTCTGACAGGTTGAACCGGGCTGAGGTAGGGAGGTGGGATTTGAGAAAAGAAAGAAAGACAGGACAGCGGGTTCGGGTGGGCTGCGAGTCTTTGAGAGACTGTGACGGCTTTTATTGACTACCAATGCCTTTTATACACAAATACAGATAGTAGGTCTGTGAAGAGGAATGTAATCTTTGTTGCTCTTAATCTCTAAGGGAGAGACAGAGCAGAAGAACAAATTCTCGGTACAGTAAATCAGGCAGATTCTTAGTACAGCAAATCTCAGTAAATAGTTACAGACTTCTTGGCAAGCCATGAATGAATGCTTGCTCTCATTCTACTGATAACCGCCATCCACACAAGTCTGGGAAAACTGTGTGGGTAGGGGGCCAGCCTTGCTAGCCCTTTCAGGTGCAAGGACCGTGTCAGCTTACACCCATTCTGCAACACTCGGGATGCAACGTGCTCTTCTCTCAGCACCCTGCCGGAAGCCCGGGAGGCACTGACTCTGCTCAGAGAACCCAGCCAGGAGTCCGGGAGACACTGTGCTGGGCTCTCAGCACCATGCCGGGCACCTGGGAGTAACAGTGCTCTGCTCTCAGCACCCAAACGGGAGCCCGCGAGGCACTGACTGAGCTCTCAACACCAGGCTGGGAGGCCGGGAGGCACTGTGCTCTGCTCTCAGCACCCTAAAGGGAGCCCGGGAGGCACCGTGCTCTGCTCTCAGCACCCAACCAGGAGCCATGAGGAACTGACTCTGTTCTCAGCACACACCCGGGAGCCCTGGAGGCACTGACTCTGCTCTCAGCACCCTGCTGAGATCCCGTGAGGCCCTCACTCTGCTATCAGCACCCTTCCCGGAGCCCAGGAGGCACTGACTCTGTTCTCAGCACCCCGCGGGGAGCACAGAAGGCATTGTGTTCTGCTCTCAGCACCCAACCAGGAGACCTGGAGGTATTGACACTGCTTTCAGAACCCTGCCGGGAGCCCGAGAGGCACTTACTCTGCACTCAGCACCATGCCGGGATGCCGGGAGACGCCATGCTCTGCTCTCAGCAGCCTGCAGGGAGCCCAGGAGGCACTGACTCTGTTCTCAGCACTCTGATGGGAGCCCTGGAGGCACTTACTTGGCTCTCAGCACCCAACATGGTGCCCGGGAGGCACTTATTCTGCTCTCAGCATCCTGCCGGGAGCCTGGCAGGCATTGACTTTGCACTCAGGACCATGCCAGGAGTTCGGAAGGCACCTTGCTCTGCTTTCTGCACCCTTCCATGAGCCTGGGAGGCACTGATGCCAACCCGGGAAGAACTGACTCTACTCTCAGCACCTAACCAGGTGCCCAGGAGGCACTTATTCTGCTCTCAGCATGCTGCCGGGAGCCCGGCAGGCACTGACTTTGCTCTCAGGACCCTTCCGCGAGCCCGGGAGGCACCGCATTCTGCTCTCAGTACCCCAACCCGGAGCCTTGGAGGCACTAACTCTGCTCTCAGCACCCTGCCTGGAGCCCAGTAGTCACTGACTCTGCTCTGAGCACCCTGCCAGAAGCCCTGGGGGCACTGTGCTCTGCTCTCAGAACCCAACTGGGTACAAGGGAGGCACTAACTCTGCTCTCAGCACCCAGCCGTAAGCCAGGGAGGCACCATGCTCTGCTCTCAGCACCCATCCTGGTGCCCGGGAGGCACTGACTATGCTCTCAGCAACCTTCCAGGAGCTCTGGAGGCAGTGTGCTCTTCTCTCAGCACCCTACCATGAACCCATGAGGCAGTGACTCTGTTATCAGATCCCTGTCAGGAGCCTGGGAGATACCGTGCTCTTCTCTCAGCAACCTGCCAGGAGCCGGTGAGGCACTGACTCTGCTCTCAGCACCCTGCTGGGAGCCTGGGAGGCATAATACTCTCCTCTCAGCCTCCAACCAGGAGCCCGAGAGGCACTGACTCTTCTCTCAGCACCAACCCAGGAGCCCAGGAAGCAATGACTCTGTTCTCAGCACCCTACCGGGAGCCCGGGAGGCATAGTGCTGTTCTCTCAGCACCCGGCCAGGAGCCTGCAAGGCACTGACTCAGCTCTCAGCACCATGCCAGGAGCTCGGGAGGCACTGTGCTCTGCTCTCAGCACCCTACCGAGAGCCCGGGAGGAAAGGCTCTGCTCTCAGCACACAACCGGGAGCCGTGAGGCAATGACTGCTCTCAGCACCCAACCGGGAGCCTAGAAGGCAATGTGCTCTGCTCTCAGCACCCTGCCGTGAGCCCGTGACACACTGACTCTGCTGTCAGCACCCTAACGGAAGCACGGGAGGCACTGAGTCTGCTTTCAGCACCCAACCAGGAGCCCGGGAGGCACTGTGCTCTGCTCTCAGCACCCTACTGGGAGCGCAGGAGGCACTGACTCTTCTCTCAGCACTCTGCTAGGAGCCAGGGTGGCACCGTGCTCTGCTCTCAGGACCCTGGTGGGAGCCTGGGAGCCACTGTGCTCTTCTCTCAGCACCCACGGGGAGTCTGGGAGGTATTGACTCTGTTCTCAGCCCCCTGACGGGAGCCCGGGAGACACTGACACTGCTCTCAGCACCCTCCAGGGAGCCCGAGAGGCACTGTGCTCTGCTCTCAGCACCCAAACGGGAGCATACTCTCTTCTTAGCACCCAACCGGGATTCCAGGAGGCAATGACTCTGCTCTCAGCAGCCAACCGGGAGCCCGGGAGGCACTGTGCTCTGCTCTCAGCTCCATGCTGCGAGGCCGAGGAACTGTGCTCTGTTCTCAATACCCTGTCAGGAGCCCAGGAGGCACTGACTCTGCTCTCAGCACCCTCCCGGGAGCCAGGGAGGCACTGTGCTCTGCTCTCAGCTCCCAACCAGGAGCCCAGAAGGCACTGGATCTGCTCTCAGCACCAAACCTGGAGCCCGGAAGTCACTGACTGCTCTCAGCAACCTGCCGAGAGCCTGGGTGGCATCATGCTCTGCTCTAAGCACACAACCAGGATCCCGGGAGCCACTGACTCTGCTCTCAGCACACTACTGTTAGCCTGAGAGGCACTGTGCTCTTCTCCCAGCACCCAACCAGGTGCCCAGGAGGCACTGGCTATGCTCCCAGCACCCTGCCAGGAGCCCAAGAGGCACTGTGCTCTCTACTCAACACCCTGCCAGGTGCCTGGGAGGCACTGACTCTGCTCTCAGCACCCTGCCAAGAGCTCGGGATGCACCATGCTCTGCCCTCAGCACCCTGCAGGGTGCCCGGAAGTCACTGACTCTGCTCTCAGCACCCTGCCAAGAGCTAGGGATGCACCATCTCTCGCTCTGTCCTCAGCACCCTGCTGGGAACCCAGGAGTCATTGATTCTGCTCTCAGCACCCTGCTGGGAACTTGGACACACCGTACTCTTCTCTCAGCACCCTACCATGAACCCGGGAGGCACCATACTCTCCTCTCAGCCCCAAACCAGGAGCCCGGGAGGCACTGACTCTGTTCTCAGCACCTTACCGTGAGCAAGGGAGTCTTAATCTGCTCTCAGCACCCTTCCAGGAGCCCAGGAGGCACTCTGCTTTGCTCTTAGCACGCTGCCGGGAGCCCGCAAGGCACTGACTCAGCTCTCAGCACCATGCGGGGAGCTCAGGAGGCACTGTGCTCTGTTCTCAGGATCCTACCTGGAGTCCGGGAGGCAAGGCTCTGCTCTCAGCACCCAACCAGGAGCCCGGGAGGCACTGACTCTGCTCTCACCACCTTGCGTGAGCAAGGGAGGCTGAATCTGCTCTCAGCACCAAACCAGGAGTCCAGGAGGCAATAACTCTGCTCTCAGCACCTTCCAGGAGCCCGGGAGGAACTCTGCTTTGCTCTCAGCATGCTGCCGGGAGCCCGCAAGGCACTGACTCAGCTCTCAGCACCATGCCAGGAGCTTTGGAGGCACTGTGCTCTGTTCTCAGCATCCTACCTGGAGTCCGGGAGGCAAGGCTCTGC
>JAJQQW010000023.1:27213303-27242324 GCA_025583905.1 Ia io
CTGAGCCTATCTACACACAAGGGTGCTAGTGGGAGCACTAGAAGCTCTCCCAACAGTCGGTTCCTGGGTGCCACTGAGAGTTCCCACTGGACATGCGCGATTTCAACTAAGGGTGCAAGACAGCAAAAAACTGGGACACTCCATAGCTGCTGACTTTTAGACACCACAGTTGTGCCTCTCAAGCTTGCAGGCCTACATCAAGAGAACCCAAGTAGCTCAAGTAGGGAGCTACATTAGATTACCAAGCCCAGGAGAACTGAGAGATTACACCAGTAGCACCATCCTCAAAAGAACCGGGGTAGCAAAGCAAGCGGATCTACAATTAAAATATTACAGGAAAACATGGGGAGAAAAAAAGGAAATTCCCAAAGGGAGGAAAAAGAGGAATTACCAGAAAGGGAATTAAATGAACTTGAGGCTAGCAGCTTAACAGAGAAAGAATTCAGAGTATTCGTTATAAGGATGTTTAAACGGATGGGTGACAAAATACACACAACTCAATGAGAACTATAAGGAGCTGAATGAAAATGTCACCAACATGAAAAGAAACCAAGAGGAGATGAAGAATGACATAGCTGCAATAAAGAACACAATGGAAGGCTTAAAGAGTAGAGTAGAAGAGGCTGAGGACCGCATCAGCGAATTAGAAGACAAGGTAGGAAAAAAACACACAAACACAGCAGCAACTGGAAAGAAGACTTAAAAAGCAAGAGGAGAACCTAAGGGAGCTTTGGAACAACACAAAACGAAACAACCTTCGAATAATAGGGATAAAAGAAGGAGAGGAAGAGAAGCAAGGAATAGAAAACCTGTTAGAAGAAATAATGACAGAAAACTTCCCTGATATTGGCAAGAAAAAAAAACTATCCAAGTCCAAGAAACATACAGAGTCCCAAACAAGTTGAACCCCAAAAGACTGACACCAAGACACATCATAATTATATTGACGAACACCAACGACAAAGCAAGAATCTTAAAGGCTGCCAGAGAGAAACAGAAAGTTACCTACAAGGGATCTCCTATCAGAATATCAACTGATTTCTCAACAGAAACACACCAGGCCAGAAGGGAATGGAATGAAATATACAAAGTGATGCAAAACAAGGGACTGAATCCAAGAATACTATACCCAGCAAGGCTATCATTCAAAATTGAAGGTGGAATCAGAAGCTTCACAGACAAAAAAAGGGCTAAGAGAGTTCATCACTACCAAGCCAGCAATGCAAGAAATGCTAAAGGGGCTGCTGTAAAAAGAAGAGAAAGGCAAGAAGAAACACAAACACTAAGGAAAAATATGTCAACAAACAGGTACTTATCAATAATAACAGTAAACGTAAATGGATTAAATGCACCAATCAAAAGACATAGGGTAGCTGAATGGATAAGAAAACATGACCCATATATTTGCTGTCTACAAGAGACCCACCTTAGAGCAAAAGACTCACACAGACTGAGAGTGAAGGGATGGAAAAACATTTTTCCAGGCAAATGGAAATGAGAAAAAAGCTGGGGTTGCGATACTTATATCAGATAAAATAGACCTCAAAGTAAAGGCTTTAATAAGAGATAAGGAAGGCCACTACATAATACTAAAGGGAGCAATCCAGCAAGAAGATATAACTCTAGTAAACGTATATGCACCCAACGCAGGGAGCGCCCAAATACATAAAAAATCTGCTGGAAGATATCAAGGGAGAGTTCGACATCAATACAATCATAGTAGGGGACTTCAATACACCACTGACACCAATGGATAAATCCTCTAGATAAAAAATCAGCAAAGAAACAGCAATTCTAAATGACACATTAGATCAGATGGACCTAATTGACATCTTCAGAGTATTTCACCCCAAAGCCATGGAATATACGTTCTTCTCAAGTGCACATGGGACATTCTCAAAAATAGACCATATATTGGGTAACAAGCAAAGTCTCCCAAAATTCAAAAAGATTGAAATCATATCAAGCATTTTCTCAGACCACAATGGCATAATATTAGAAATACACTACAATAAAAAACATTCCAAAAAATTCAAACACTTGGAAACTGAATAGCATGCTACTAAACAATGATTGGGTTATCAATGAGATCAAAGAAGAAATTAAAAACATCCTGGAGACTAATGACAATAAAAACACAACATTGCAAATCCTATGGGACACAATGAAAGCAGTCCTGAGAGGGGAAATGTATAGCTCTACAGGCCTACCTCAAAAAACAAGAAAAAATGGTAATAGATCATCTAACTCAACAACTCAAAGAATTAGAAAGGGAGCAACAGAAAAGCCCACAGTGAGCAGAAGAAAGGAAATAATAAAGATCAGAGCAGAAATGAATGACATAGAGACCAAAAAAACAATACACAAGATCAACAAAACCAAGAGCTGGTTCTTTGAAAGGATAAACAAGATTGATGAACCTCTAGCCAGGCTCACCAAGAAGCAAAGAGAGAGAGGACCCAAATAAACAAAATCAGAAATGAAAGAGGTGAAATAACAACAGACCCCACAGAAATACAAAGGATTGTCAAAAAATACTATGAACAACTCTACTCCAACAAACTAGACAACCTGGAGGAAATGGACACATTCCTAGAAAAACACAACCTTCCAAAACTTACTCAGGAAGAGACTAAAAATCTCAATAGGCTGATAACTATGGAAGAAATTGAAGCAGTTATCAAAAAGCTTCCAGCAAACAAAAGCCCGGGGCCAGACGGCTTCACAGGGGAGTTTTATAAAAACATTCAAGGAAGAGCTAAAACCTATCCTCCTCAGACTATTCCAGAAAATTCAAGAAGAAGGAACACTTCCAAGCTCCTTCTATGAAGCCAGCATCACGCTAATACCAAAACCAGATAAAGATAACACAATGAAAGAGAATTACAGGCCAATATCCCTCATGAACATAGATGCCAAAATCCTCAACAAAATTCTAGCAAATCGCTCCAGCAGTACATCAGAAAGATCATACACCACGACCAAGTAGTATTTATCCCTGGGATGCAAGGATGGTATAATATTCGCAAATCAATAAACGTGATACATCACATAAACAAATTGAGACATAAAAACCATATAGTCATATCAATTGATGCAGAAAAAGCATTTGACAAAATCCAACACCCTTTCTTGATAAAAACTCTCAGCAAGCTGGGAATAGAAGGATCATACCTCAACATAATAAAAGCCATATATGACAAACCCACAGCCAACATCATACTCAATGGGCAAAAGCTAAAACCATTTCCCCTAAGAACAGGAACAAGACAGGGATGCCCCACTCTCACCACTCCTGTTCAACATAGTGTTGGAAATACTAGCCATTGCAATCAGACAAGAAGAAGAAATAAAAGGCATCCAAATTGGAAAAGAAGAAGTAAAAACTGTCCTTATTTGCAGATGAAATGATACTGTACATAGAAAACCCTAAAGACTCCATCAAAAAATTACTAGACTTAATAAATGAATTTGGCAGAGTAGCAGGATACAAAATAAATGCTAAGAAATCTATGGCATTTCTATACACCAATAATGAACTTACAGAAAGAGAGACCGAAAAAGCAAATCCCATTTACCATTACACCAAAAAAAAATTAAGATACCTAGGAATAAACTTAACTAAGGAGGTAAAAGACCTATACGTGGGAAAACTACACAACACTGAAAAAAGAGATAGAGGAAGACATAAACAGATGGAAGAACATACCATGTTCATGGATTGGTAGAATCAACATCATCAAAATGTCCATACTACTCAAAGCAATCTATAATTTCAATGCACTTCCCATTAAAATACCAACGGCATACTTCACAGACCTAGAACGAACTTTCCAAAAATTCATTTGGAATAAAAAAAGACCCCAAATAGCCACAGCAATCCTGAGAAAGAAGAACAAAGTAGGTGGGATCTCCATACCAGATTTCAAGCTGTATTACAAAGCCACTGTTCTCAAAATGCCTGGTATTGGCACAAGAACAGACTCATCAATGGATCAATGGAATAGAATAGAGAACCCAGAAATCGATCCAAATCACTATGCTCAATTAATATTTGACAAAGGAGGCATGAACATACAATGGAGTCAAGACAGTCTCTTCAACAAATGGTATTGGGAAAATTGGACAGATACATGCAAAAAAATGAAACTAGACCACCAACTTACACCATACACAAAAATAAACTCAAAATGGATCAAGGACCTAAACATAAGACAGGAAACCATAAAAATACTAGAGGAATCTACAGGCAGAAAAATCTCTGACATATGCCAAAAGAACTTCTTCACTGATACTGCTCCTAGGGCAATGGAAGCTAAAGAGAAAATAAACAAATGGGACTACATCAAAATAAAAAGCTTTTACACAGCAAAGGAAACCATCAATAAAACAACAAGAAAGCCCACTACATTGGAGAACATATTTGCCAATGATGTCAACGATAAGGGTTTAATCTCCAACATTTACAGGGAAATCATGCAGCTTAACAAAAAGAAGATAAACAACCCAATCAAAAAAATGGGCAACTGATCTAAATAGACACTTTTTCGAAAGAAGACAGAAGGAAGTCCAAGAGACATATGAAAACCTGCTCTAATTCACTAATCATTAGAGAGATGCAAATCAAAACAACAATGCGGTACCATCTCACACCTGTCAGAATGGCCATTATCAACAAGTCAACAAATGACAAGTGCTGGCGAGGATGTGGAGAAAAAGGAACTCTAGTGCACTGCTGGTGGGAATGCATACTCGTGCAGCCACTGTGGAGAACAGTATGGAGTTTCCTTAAAAAACTAAAAATAGAACTCCCATTTGACCCAGTGATCCCACTTCTAGGAATATATCCCAAGAAACTGTAAATATCAATCAGAAAGGATTTATGCACCCCTATGTTCATAGCAGCACAATTCACCATAGCTAAGATTTGGAAACAGCCTAAGTGCCCATCAGCAGATGAGTGGATTAAAAAACTGTGGTACATCTACACAATGGAATACTACGCTGTGGTAAAAAAGAAGGAGCTCTTACCATTTGCAACAATATGGATGGAGATGGAGAATATTTTGCTTAATGAAATTAGCCAGGCAGAGAAAGATAAATATCACATGATCTCACTCATTTGTGGAATATAATAAACAACATAAACTGATGGGGGGAAAAAAATAGATCCAGAAACAGAGAAACATCAATCAGAACATCAAACCTCGGAAGAAATTGTGAGGTAATCAGAAACCCAAGAATGCCTGAGAACGCCTTTCTAGCCATGCTAGCAATCATCAGATGTACGGTAATTTTACCTGGGACAAGAGGGTAAGTATTTTGATTTATGTTCCTGACCCCTCATGGGTAAGACCCCTTACATGGGCTGATCCCCTGATTAATGTAGTTACCAATAATACCAAACACCCTGGACATCCAGGAGGTCCATGGGTGGGGCAAGAAAGTATAAATACACAGGGGTCTCCACCCAGCTTCCCTTTTGTATGACACGAAATCAAAATAATGCCCCTTTGTATGTACAATTAAAGAGAGGTTTCTGGCTTGTGTGGACACCAAAAAAAGGGTGTCACTACTATCACTACATGCCCCTGGTAGAGGTGCAGAAAATGTAACTAAGACCTTGTCTATATAAAAAGAAATGGACAGCCAGTTTGAAAGGGAATTCCCATGGACTAGAACAAAGAATATCCTTGCATGATATTATTCTATACTGTCATTAAAATTTTTCCCAGATTTGGAACACCCCCAGTACTTGTAATAGTTCCTCGCACCCTTGGGGATAAAAAAAAAAAAAAAGTCATCTGTTTGGTGCTTGGAGACAAACTTAATACATCTCTTCATACTTTAGAATTATTACAGCACAATATACAATTATCCCAAGCAAATGTACAAACTAATTCTTTGAATGTCTGGCAGCAATTTAAAAAGGACATGTAAGGATTTAATCCTTTTCATTGTGTAGAGGGCCTCCTGGGAAGGCACCTGAGCATTCTATATTGGTCCCTCTTGCCCTTTAGGCCAAGAGAGACCCTCTTCTCACAATTCAATTGCTCACAGCTGTTGCATGAGCTCTCTGTTCATGTCGAGGTTGAAGTCTCGTGATGACTGGTGCCATGGATCTGTCTCTCACCCAGTGGGGCAAACTGAGCCCTCCCTGGAGAAGAAACCCGGGTTCCAAAAGATATGTGATCAGTGCTGGGGCCCCGCCAGCAGGTGAGGGGATCCCATGGCAGGTGCTGGGCATGGAGGCCACGGGGGGATAGGCTACCAAGGAGACAAAACTGAACCTCACGTCACCCTGCTTGGCCCCGGAGGATGGCTGGTTAGCCAGAGACGGGTAAGATTCCTCAAGGAAGGAACAACCTAAGACAGGCACAGTCGCAGAGGGGCCATCAGGAGAGAATTTGGGGATCAACAGAGGTGGGGCACAGACCCTCACCCCCCCAACATTGCAGGGTCCTGAATCCTAGCCCCTTCTGAAGGAGGTCTCCTGACCCCATGGCTGCTTCGTGCTTCCCATGCCCAGCTCAGATCAGGACCCAGGTGACCGACAGAGACTTGGCCGACAGCAGCTTCCCTCTCACTCCAACAAGAATGGTTTGAGTTGTCTTGTACCCATGGTGCAGGGAAGTGGGTTTACGATATCGAAATCCAGCCTACCACCAGGTATGCTCAGGACCTACTCAAGAAGGCAAATAATCCCTTCCACCAATATTTATAGGGTAAAATAAGATTGTTGTTAGAGTAATAAATTTGATAGTAAAATAGTAGTCAAGTTTTCAGGCAAATTTAAATTGGCTAGTGGAAACAAGCGAATATTCTAGAAAAAATTAATTGTACTGGACAAAAAGGTGTTCCTAAAGTGTTAACAAAAATCTTTATTGGTACTTCATCTCATGATAAAATTGTGCACCATGTAATGAACCTAAAACAGTAATATTATAGTGCAAAAAATTAAAATTTAAAAGCCATCAAGACTACATTATAAAATTTTCAAAAGCCTCCTAACATTTTAATCAAAAAAGGAGGGGATAGTAGAGGAATATCATGTAAGGAAAAATATCCTGTAAGTAAATTACATCTAGAAAATTAATACTTTAGAAAATTAATTGTAAGGCTAAAAGCAATACACCCAGGAAAAACACACAAGGTGACAAAACAAGCCAGAGGAAAATCATTTGGGCAAAAAATGAAAAAGGGTCCCCAGTCAAATTTATAGAAAATATTCCTTTATTAACTTTTGGTCGAGAATATGTTTGTATATTTTCAGAAAACAACTCTGAGACCATGTGGATTCCAGCAACAGAGAGGAATAGACAGGACTACTCCAGCCATGAAGACAGAAGAGAAGCAGTCCAGAGACGGAAGACGCCGATGTGGCCTTCCCATACTAGCAGTTAGCAGCTGTGCATCACTGCAGGTTGCCCAGGACCAAACCACACAGAGTCGGACCTGCATTACCACCATTTGTCCACCATCCAGAACTGAAATGTCATTGCTGACATGTACACATAAGGAACTGTTGGACATTGAAATTGGGTCTCAAAAGAACTGTTGACCCAGAAAGAAACACACTACACACTGATTCATTTGCCTGTCACCATAAACATTATTGCTTGTCTCATTTTCGGTTCTTATAAGTGTATTTCTAATAGCACATGATCTCACTCATCTAGGGGAAATAATGAACAACATAGATTGATGAACAAGAACAGACCCAGAAACAAGGAGGCATGGATCAGACTGTCCGGCCTCAGGGGGAGGGTAGGGAAGGGTGGGGGCAAAGGGGAGAGATCAACCAAAGGACTTGTGTGCAAGCATATGAGCCTAACCAGTGGTTAAGGACAACACGGGGGTGGGGGGCATGTGTGGGGAGGGGTGAGGGATGGGAATGGGGGGATGAGGACAAATATGTGATACCTCAATCAATAAATTTAAAAAAAATGATAAAAAAAATAAAAATAAATAAACTACTCTGTGAACTAGAGAAGCTATATAAACTTGTCTCTCAACTTTTTTCCAGCTTAATGCTACTTTTCAGTGAATTGTAGTACTTTCAAAGACTGGTTTAATGTGCACTTGCTCTAGTTCAAGATTTCTAGACTATAGATTTACATTTTGATGTCTTTTCCACTTGTCCTATCACAATTCTGTTCTATTCACTATTATTTGCTCTGAATTACTAGTGGTTCCTTGCAGTGTCCTATAATTGGCCTGCTCCTGTTCTTTTGGGTCTTCCCCACATGTACAAACAACTTTGTACACTCTTCTCTGAACTTGACAAGCTATATACACTTGTCTCTCAACTGTTGTACAGTTGAATGCTACTTTGCAGTGAATTCTATTTCTTTCAAAGACTGGTTTAATGTGCACTTGCTCTATTTCAAGGATTTCTGCAGGGAACAACATCATTTCTAGACTATAGTCCTACATTTTGATGTCTTTGCCAGTTGTTCTCTCACAATTCAGTCATATTCATTGTTATTTGCTCTGAATTACTACTGGTTTCTTGCAGTGTCCTATAATTGGCTTTCTGCTCTACATATGGGACTTCACCACATGTAAAAACAACTTTATACACTCCTCTGTGAACTTGAGAAGCTATATAAACTTGTATCTCAAATTTTTTCCAGCTTAATGCTACTTTTCTGTGAATTCTAGTACTTTCAAAGACTGGTTTAATGTGCACTTGCTCTAGTTCAAGATTTCTGCAGTGTACAACTTCCTTTCTAGTCTATAGACTTACATTTTGATGTCTTTTCCACTTGTCCTATCACAATTCTGTTCTATTCACTATTATTTGCTCTGAATTACTAGTGGTTCCTTGCAGTGTCCTATAATTGGCCTGCTCCTGTACTTTTGGGTCTTCCCCACATGTAGAAACAACTTTGTACACTCTTCTCTGAACTTGAGAAGCTATATACACTTTTCTCTCAACTGTTTTACAGTTAAATGCAACTTTTAGTGAATTCTATTGTTTTCAAAGACTGGTTTAATGTGCACTTGCTCTATTTCAAATATTTCTGCAGGGTACAACATCCATTCTAGACTATAGACTCACATTTTGATGTCTTCCACTCTTGTCTCACAATTCAGTTATATTCATTGTTATTGGCTCTGAATTACTACTGGTTTCTGGCAGTGTCCTATAACTGGCTGTCTGCTCTATTTATGGGACTTAACCACATTTACAAACAACTTTACAAACTCCTCTGTGAACTAGAGAAGCTATATAAACTTCTCTCAACTTTTTTCCAGTTTAATGCTACTTTTCAGTGAATTCCAGTGCTTTCAAAGACTGGCTTCATGTGCACTTGCTCCATGTCAAGGATTTCTGCAGTGTGCTAAGACCTTTCTAGATTATAGACTTACATTTGATGTCTTTTCCACTTGTTCTAGCACAATTCTTTTCTATTCACCATTATTTACTTTGAATTACTAGTGGTTCCTTGCAGTGTCCTATAATTGGCCTTCTGCTCTACTTGTGGGACTTCCCCACATGTACAAAAAACTTTGTCCACTCTTCTCTGAACTTGAGAAGCTATATACACTTGTCTCTCAACTGTTGTACAGTTGAATGCTACTTTGCAGTGAATTCTATTGCTTTCAAAGACTGGTTTAAAGTCCACGTGCTCTATTTCAAGGATTTCTGCATGGAACAACATCCTATCTAGACTATAGACTTACATTTTGAAGTCTTTGCAGTTGTTCTCTCACAATTCAGTCATATTCATAGTTATTTGCTCTGTATTACTACTCATTTCTTGCAGTGGGCTATAATTGGCTTTCTGCTCTACATATGGGACTTCACCACATGTAAAAAACAACTTTATACACTCCTCTGTGAACTTGAGAAGCTATATAAACTTGACTCTCAAATGTTTTACAGTTTAATGCTCCTTTTCAGTGAAATCTAGTTGTTTCAAAGTCTGGTTTAATGTGCACTTTGCTCTATTTAAAGGGTTTTCTGCAGTGTACAAAGATCTTTCTATACTACAGACTTACATTTTGCTGTCTTTTCCACTTCTTCTCTCACAATTCAGTTTATTCATTGTTATTGACTCTGAATTACTACTCGTTTCTTGCAGTGTCCTATAACTGGCTGTCTGCTCTATTTATGGGACTTAACCACATTTACAAACAACATTATAAACTACTCTGTGAACTAGAGAAGCTATATAAACTTGTCTCTCAACTTTTTTTCAGCTTAATGCTACTTTTCAGTGAATTCTAGTACTTTCAATACTGGTTTAATGTGCACTTGCTCTAGTTCAAGATTTCTGCAGTGTACAACATCCTTTCTAGACTATAGACTTACATTTTGATGTCTTTTCCACTTGTCCTATCACAATTCTGATCTATTCACTATTATTTGATCTGAATTACTAGTGGTTCCCTGCAGTGTCGTATAATTGGCCTTCTCCTGTACTTTTGGGAATTCCTCACATGTACAAACCACTTTGTGCACTCTTCTCTGACCTTGAGAAGCTATATACACTTTTCTCTCAACTGTTGTACAGCTCAATGCTACTTGGCAGTGAATTCTATTGCTTTCAAAGACTGGTTTATTGTGCACTTCCTCTATTTCAAGGATTGATGCAGTGTATAACATCCTTTCTAGACTACAGTCTTACGTTTTGATGTCACTTCCTCTTTTCTCTCACAATTCTGTTATATTCATTATTATTTGCTCTGAATTACTAGCGGTTGTTTGCAGTGTCCTATTATTGGCCTTCTGCTATAATTATGGGACTTCCCCACATGTACAAACAACTTTATACACTCTTCTCTGAACTTGAGAAGCTATATACACTTGTCTCTCAACTGTTGTACAGTTCAATGCTACTTTGCAGTGAATTCTAGTGGTTTCAAAGACTGGATTAATGTGCACTTGCTCTATTTCAAGAATTTCTGCAGGGTACAACATCCATTCTAGACTATAGACTTACATTTTGATGTCTTTTCCACTTGTTCTCTCACAATTCATTTATATTCATTGTTTATGGCTCTGAATTACTACTGGTTTCTTGCAGTGTCCTAAAACTGTCCTTTTCCTCTACTTATGGGACTTAACCACATTTACAAAGCACTTTATAAACTACTTTGTGAACCTGAGAAGCTATATAAACTTGTCTCTCAACTTTTTTTTCCAGCTTAATGCTACTTTTCAGTGAATTCTAGTACTTTCAAAGACTGGTTTAATGTGCACTTGCTCTAGTTCAAGATTTCTGCAGTGTACAACATCCTTTCTAGACTATAGACTTACATTTTGATGTCTTTTCCACTTGTCCTATCACAATTCTGTTCTATTCACTATTATTTGCTCTGAATTACTAGTGGTTCCGTGCAGTGTCCTATAATTGGCCTGCTCCTGTACTTTTGGGTCTTCCCCACATGTACAAACAACTTTGTACACTCTTCTCTGAACTTGACAAGCTATATACACTTGTCTCTCAACTGTTGTACAGTTCAATGCTACTTTGCAGTGAATTCTATTTCTTTCAAAGACTGGTTTAATGTGCACTTGCTCTATTTCAAGGATTTCTGCAGGGAACAACATCCTTTCTAGACTATAGACCTACATTTTGATGTCTTTGCCAGTTGTTCTCTCACAATTCAGTCATATTCATTGTTATTTGCTCTGAATTACTACTGGTTTCTTGCAGTGTCCTATAATTGGCTTTCTGCTCTACATATGGGACTTCACCACATGTAAAAACAACTTTATACACTCCTCTGTGAACTTGAGAAGCTATATAAACTTGTCTCTCAAATGTTTTACATTTTAATGCTACTTTTCAGTGAATTCTAGTTGTTTCAAAGTCGGTTTAATGTGCACTTTGCTCTATTTAAAGGGTTTTCTGCAGTGTGCAAAGATCATTCTATACTACAGACTTATATTTTATTGTCTTTTCCACTTGTCTTCTCACAATTCTGTTCTATTCACTATTATTTGCTCTGAATTACTAGTGGTTCCTTGCAGTGTCCTATAATTGGCCTTCTGCTCTAATCATGCAACTTCCCCACATATACAATCAACTTTGTACACTCCTCCCTGAACTCGTGCAGCTATATACACTTATCTCCCAACTGTTGTACGGTGGAATACTACTTTGCAGTGAATTCTTTTGGTTTCAAACACTGGTTTAATGTGCACTTGCTATATTTCAAGGATTTCGGCAGTATATAACATCCTTTCTGGACTATAGACTTGCATTTTGATGTCTTTTCCACTTCTTCCATCACAATTCTGTTCTATTCACTATTATTTGCTCTGAATTACTAGTGTTTCCTTGCAGTGTCCTATAATTGGCCTTCTACTGTACTTTTGGGACTTTCCCACATGTACAAACAACTTTGTCCACTCTTCTCTGAACTTCAGAAGCTATATACACTTGTCTCTCAACTGTTGTACAGTTGAATGCTACTTTGCAGTGAATTCTATTGCTTTCAAACACTGGTTTAATGTCCACGTACTCTATTTCAAGGATTTCTGCATGGAACAACATCCTTTCTAGACTATAGACTTACATTTTGAAGTCTTTGCCAGTTGTTCTCTCACAATTCAGTCATATTCATTGTTATTTGCTCTGAATTACTACTGGTTTCTTGCAGTGGGCTATAATTGGCTTTCTGCTCTACATATGGGACTTCACCACATGTAAAAACAACTTTATACACTCCTCTGTGTACTTGAGAAGCTATATAAACTTGTCTCTCAAATGTTTTACAGTTTAATGTTCCTTTTCAGTCAATTCTAGTTGTTTCAAAGTCTGGTTTAATGTGCACTTTGCTCTATTTAAAGGGTTTCTGCAGTGTACAAAGATCTTTCTATACTACAGACTTACATTTTGATGGCTTTTCCACTTGTTCAATCACAATAATGTTATATTCATTGTTATTTGATCTGAATTACTAGTGGTTCCCTGCAGTGTCGTATAATTGGCCTTCTCCTGTACTTTTGGGAATTCCTCACATGTACAAACCACTTTGTGCACTCTTCTCTGACCTTGAGAAGCTATATACACTTTTCTCTCAACTGTTGTACAGCTCAATGCTACTTGGCAGTGAATTCTATTGCTTTCAAAGACTGGTTTATTGTGCACTTCCTCTATTTCAAGGATATATGCAGTGTATAATATCCTTTCTAGACTATAGTCTTACGTTTTGATGTCACTTCCTCTTTTCTCTCACAATTCTGTTATATTCATTATTATTTGATCTGAATTACTAGCGGTTGTTTGCAGTGTCCTATTATTGGCCTTCTGCTATAATTATGGGACTTCCCCACATGTACAAACAACTTTGTACACTCTTCTCTGAACTTGAGAAGCTATATACACTTTTCTCTCAACTGTTGTACAGTTCAATGCTACTTTGCAGTGAATTCTAGTGGTTTCAAAGACTGGATTAATGTGCACTTGCTCTATTTCAAGAATTCCTGCAGGGTACAACATCCATTCTAGACTATAGACTTACATTTTGATGTCTTTTCCACTTGTTCTCTCACAATTCATTTATATTCATTGTTAATGGCTCTGAATTACTACTGGTTTCTTGCAGTGTCCTAAAACTGTCCTTTTCCTCTACTTATGGGACTTAACCACATTTACAAAGCACTTTATAAACTACTCTGTGAACCTGAGAAGCTATATAAACTTGTCTCTCAAATTTTTCCAACTTAATGCTACTTTTCAGTGAATTCTAGTACTTTCAAAGACTGGTTTAATGTGCACTTGCTCTAGTTCAAGATTTCTGCAGTGTACAACATCCTTTCTAGACTATAGACTTACATTTTGATGTCTTTTCCACTTGTCCTATCACAATTCTGTTCTATTCACTATTATTTGCTCTGAATTACTAGTGGTTCCTTGCAGTGTCCTATAATTGGCCTGCTCCTGTACTTTTGGGTCTTCCCCACATGTACAAACAACTTTGTACACTCTTCTCTGAACTTAACAAGCTATATACACTTGTCTCTCAACTGTTGTACAGTTGAATGAAACTTTTAGTGAATTCTATTGCTTTCAAAGACTGGTTTAATGTGCACTTGCTCTATTTCAAGAATTTCTGCAAGGAACAACATCAATTCTAGACTATAGACTTACATTTTGCTGTCTTTTCCACTTGTTCTCTCACATTCAGTTTATTCATTGTTATTGACTCTGAATTACTACTCGTTTCTTGCAGTGTCCTATAACTGGCTGTCTGCTCTATTTATGGGACTTAACCACATTTACAAACAACATTATAAACTACTCTGTGAACTAGAGAAGCTATATAAACTTGTCTCTCAACTTTTTTCCAGCTTAATGCTACTTTTCAGTGAATTCTAGTACTTTCAATACTGGTTTAATGTGCACTTGCTCTAGTTCAAGATTTCTGCAGTGTACAACATCCTTTCTAGACTATAGACTTACATTTTGATGTCTTTTCCACTTGTCCTATCACAATTCTGTTCTATTCACTATTATTTGCTCTGAATTACTAGTGGTTCCTTGCAGTGCCCTATAATTGGCCCTCTGCTCTACTTGTGGAACTTCACCAGATGTACAAAAAACTTTAAAAACTCTTCTGTAACTTGAGAAGCTATATACACTTGTCTGTCAACTATTGTAGAGTTGAATGCTACTTTTCAGTGAATTCTAGTGGTTTGAAAAACTGGCTTCATGTGCACTTGCTCTATTTCAATGATTTCTGCAGGTTACAATATTTTTTCTATACTATAGCCTTACATTTTGATGTCTTTTCCACTTGTTCTTTCACAATTCAGTTATATTCATTGTTATTTGCTCTGAATTACTAGTGGTTCCTTGCAATGTCCTATAATTGACCTTCTGCTGTACTTTTGGGAAATCACCACATGTTCAATCAACTTTATACACTCCTTTGTGAACTAGACAAGCTATATACACTTGTTTTTCAACTGTTTTACAATTTAATGCTACTTTTCAGTGAATTCTAGTGGTTTCAAAACTGGCTTCTTGTGCACTTGCTCTATTTGAAGGATTTCTGCAGGGAACAACATCCATTCTAGACTATAGACTTACATTTTGATGTCTTTTCCACTTGTTCTCTCACAATTCAGTTATCTTCATTGTTATTGGCTCTGCATTACTACTCGTTTCTTGCAGTGACTTATAACTGGCTGTCTGCTCTATTTATGTGACTTAACCACATTTACAAACAACTTTATAAACTACTCTGTGAACTAGAGAAGCTATATAAACTTGTCTCTCAACTTTTTTCCAGTTTAATGCTACTTTTCCGGGAATTCTAGTGCTTTCAAAGACTGGTTTAAAGTGCACTTGCTCTAATTCAAGATTTCTGCAGTGTACAACATCCTTTCTAGTCTATAGCCTTACATTTTGATGTCTTTTCCACTTGTCCTATCACAATTCTGTTCCATTCACTATTATTTCCTCTGAATTACTAGTGGTTCCTTGCAGTGTCCTATAATTGGCCTGCTCTCCTGTACTTTTGGGTCTTCCCCACATGTACAAACAACTTTGTACACTCTTCTCTGAACTTGACAAGCTATATACACTTGTCTCTCAACTGTTGTACAGTTGAATGCTATTTTGCAGTGAATTCTATTGCTTTCAAAGTCTGGTTTAATGTGCAGTTGCTCTATTTCAAGAATTTCTGCAGGGTACAACATCCATTCTAGACTATAGACTTACATTTTGATGTCTTGTCCACTTGTTCTCTCACAATTCTCTTATATTCATTATTATTTCTTCTGAATTGCTACTTGTTTCTTGCAGTGTCCTATAATTTACCTTTTGCTCTACTGATGGTACCTCCACACATATACAAACAACTTTGTACACTCTTCTCTGAACTTGAGAAGCCATATACACTTGTCTCTCAACTGTGCTACAGTTTAATGCTACTTTGCAGTGAATTCTTTTGCTTTCAAAGACTGGTTTATTGTGCACTTCCTCTATTTCAAGGATTTATGCAGTGTATAGCATCCTTTCTAGACTATAGTCTTACGTTTTGATGTCACTTCCTCTTTTCTCTCACAATTCTGTTATATTCATTATTATTTGATCTGAATTACTAGCGGTTGTTTGCAGTGTCCTATTATTGGCCTTCTGCTATAATTATGGGACTTCCCCACATGTACAAACAACTTTGTACACTCTTCTCTGAACTTGAGAAGCTATATACACTTTTCTCTCAACTGTTGTACAGTTGAATGCTACTTTGCAGTGAATTCTATTGCTTTCAAAGACTGGTATAATGTGCACTTGCTCTATTTCAAATATTTCTGCAGGGTACAACATCCATTCCACACTGTAGAGTTACATTTTGATGTCTTTTCCACTTGTTGTCTCACAGTTCAGTTATATTCATTGTTATTGGTTCTGAATTAGTACTGGTTTCTTGCAGTGTCCTATAACTGTCCTTTTCCTCTACTTATGGGACTTAACCACATTTACAAAGAACTTTATACACTCCTCTGTGAACTAGAGAAGCTATATAAACTTGTCTCTCAACTGTTTTACAGTTTAATGCTACCTTTCAGTGAATTCTAGTTGTTTCAAAGTCTGGTTTAATGTGCACTTTGCAATATTTAAAAGGTTTTCTGCAGTGTACAACGATCTTTCTGTACTACAGACTTACATTCTGATGTCTTTTCCACTTGTTCTATCACAATTTTGTTATATTCATTGTTATTTGCTCTGAATTACTAGTGGTTCCTTGTAGTGTCCTATAATTGGCGTTCTGCTGTACTTTTGGGACTTCACCACATGTACAAACAACTTTGTACACTCCTCTGTGAACTAGAGAAGCTATATACACTTGTTTCTCAACTGTTATACAGTTAATGCTACTTTCCCGTGAATTCTAGTGTTTTCAAAGACTGGATTCATGTGCACTTGCTCTATTTTATGGATTTCTGCAGTGTGACAAGAACTTTCTAGACTATAGATTTACATTTTAATGTCTATTCCACTTGTTCTATCACAATTTTGTTCTATTCACTATTATTTGCTCTGAATTACTAGTGGTTCCTTGCAGTGTCCCATAATTGGCCTTCTGCTCTAATCATTGGACGTTTTCACATATACAAACAACTTTGTCCACATTCTCTGAACTTGAGAAGCTTGTCTCTCAACTGTTGTACAGTTCAATGCTACTTTGCAGTGAATTCTATTGCTTTCAACGATTGGATTAAATGTGCACATGCTCTATTTCAAGGATTTCTGCAGTGTACAACATCCTTTCTAGACTATAGACTTACATTTTGATGCCTTTCCCACTTGTTCTATCACAATTCTATTCTATTCACTATTTTTCTTTATTTTCACTAGAAATTAATGCTTTATTTTTTTAATTTCTTTATTGATTAAGGTATCACATATTTGTCCTCATCCCCCATTCCCCTCCCACACCCTTCCCCACACATGCCCCCACCCCCCTGTTGTCCTTAACTGCTGGTTAGGCTCATATGTTTGCACACAAGTCCTTTGGTTGATCTCTCCCCTTTACCCCCAACCTTCCCTACCCTCCCTCTGAGGCCCGACAGTTTGATCCATGCCTCCTTCTTTCTGGGTCTGTTCTTGTTCATCAGTCTATGTTGTTCATTATTTACCCTAGATGAGTGAGATCATGTGCTATTAGAAATACACTTATAAGAATTGAAAATGAGAGCAGCAATAATGTTTATGGTGACAGGCAAATGAATCAGTCTGTAGTGAGTTTCTTTCTGGGTCAACAGTTCCTTTGAGACCCAATTTCAATGTCCAACAGTTCCTTATGTGTACATGTCAGCACTGACATTACAGTTCTGGATGGTGGACAAATGGTGGTAATGCAGGTCCGACTCTCTCTGGTTTGGTCCGGGGCAACCTGCAGTAATGCACAGCTGCTAACTGGTAGTATGGGAAGGCCACATCAGCGTCTTCCATCTCTGGACTGCTTCTCTTCTGTCTTCATGGCTGGAGTATTCCTGTCTATTCCTCTCTGTTTCTTAATCCACATGGTCTGGGAGTTGTTTACTGAAAATATACAAACATATTCTCGAACAAAAGTTAATAAAGGAATATTTTCTATAAATTTGACTTGGGATCCTATTTGATTTTTTGCCCATATGATTTTTCCCCTGGCTTCTTTTGAAACCTTGTGTGTTGTTCATGGGTGTCTTGCTTTAAACCTTACAATTAATATTCTAAAGTATTAATTTTCTAGATGTAACTATTCACTACTATTTTCTCTGAATTACTCGTGGTTCCTTGCAGTGTCCTATAATTGGCCTGCTCCTGTACTTTTGGGAATTCCTCACATGTACAAACAACTTTGTACACTCTTCTCTGAACTTGAGAAGCTATATACACTTTTCTCTCAACTGTTGTACAGTTCAATGCTACTTTACAGTGAATTCTATTGCTTTCAAAGACTGGTTTTATGTGCACTTGCTCTATTTCAAGAATTTCTGCAGGAATCAATAAAATATATTTAAAAAAATAATATTAACTCTCTATCCCTCTCTCTTCCTCTCTGTAAAAAATCAATAAAATATATTTAAAAAAAAACAAAAAAAAAAATATTTCTGCAGGGAACAACATCCATTCTAGACTATAGACTTACATTTTAATGTCTTTTCCGCTTGTTCTATCACAATTCTGTTCTATTTACTATTATTTTCTCTGAATTCCTAGTGGTTCCTTGCAGTGTCCTAAAATTGGCCTTCTCCTGTACTTTTGGGAATTCCTCACATGTACAAACCACTTTGTGCACCATTCTCTGAACTTGAGAATCTATATACACTTGTCTCCCAACTGTTATACAGTTGAATGCTACTTTGCAGTGAATTCTATTGCTTTCAAAGACTGGTTTAATGTTCACTTGCTCTATTTCAAGAATTTCTCCAAGTAACAACATCAATTCCCGACTATAGACTTACATTTTGATGTCTTTTCCACTTGTTCTCTCACAATTCAGTTATATTCATTGTTATTG
The DNA here is from genome assembly GCA_025583905.1 of Ia io. NCBI lineage: Eukaryota > Metazoa > Chordata > Mammalia > Chiroptera > Vespertilionidae > Ia > Ia io. The sequence continues at coordinate 27,232,279 of JAJQQW010000023.1, forward strand.
GCTCTGAATTACTACTCATTTCTTGCAGTGTCCTATAACTGGCTGTCTGCTCTATTTATGTGACTTAACCACATTTACAAACAACATTATAAACTACTCTGTGAACTAGAGAAGCTATATAAACTTGTCTCTCAACTGTTGTACAGTTGAATGCTACTTTGCAGTGCATTCTATTGCTTTCAAAGACTGGTTTAATGTGCACTTGCTCTATTTCAAGGTTTTCCGCTTTGTATAACATCCTTTCTGGACTATAGACTTACATTTTGATGTCTTTTCCACTTGTTCTCTCACAAATCTGTTATATTCATTATTATTTGCTCTGAATTGCTACTTGTTGCTTGCAGTGTCCTATAATTGGCCTTTTGCACTACTGATGGGACTTCACCACATGTACAAACAATGTTATACACTCTTTTGTGAACTTGAGAATCTATATGCACTTGTCTATCAACTGTTTTACAGTTTAATGTTACTTTGAGTGGATTTTACTGGTTTCCAAAGAAGCTGCTTAAATGTGCTCTTTGCTCTATTCTAGGATATCCCGCATTGAGTGAAACACTTTTATTACCGTATCCTAACATGGTGATCTCTTTTCCACTTACTCTCTCACTATTCTGTTCAATTAATTGATATTTTGCAGGTAGTTCCTAATCGTTCTTACAATGTCTTACAATTGGCTTTCTGCTATAGTTACCAGACATACCTGCATTGTACAAACACATTTCTACACTCTTCTCTGAAGTATACAAGCTATATACACTTGTCTCCCAAGTGTGATTTACACTTGAATGCTACTTTTCAGTGAATTCTACTGGTATCAAAGACTGCTTTAATGTGCACTTGCACTATTTCAAGGATTTCTGCAGTATACAATATCCTTTCCTGACTACAGACATACATTTTGAAGTCTTTTCCACTTGTTCTATCAAAATTCTGTTATATTCATTATTATTTGCTCTGAATTACCACTGGTTTCTTGCAATGTCCTATAATTGGTCTTCTGCTATACTTCTGGGACTTCACCACATGTCAAAAAACTCTATACACTCTTCTGTGAACTTTAGAAGCTACATACACTTGTCCCTCAACTGTTTTAAAGTTTAATGCTACATTTTGGTGAATTATAGTGGTTTTAAAGTCCGGTTTAATGTGCACTGGCTGTATTTCAAGGATGTCTGCAGTGTCTAACATACTTTCTGTACTGTAGACTTACATTTTGATGACTTTCCCACGTCTTCTCTCAAAATTCTGTTATATTCATTATTATCGGCTCTGATTTACTACTGGTTTCTTGCAGTGTCCTATAATTGGCCTTTTGTTCTACTTATGGGACTTCCCCACATTTACAAACGTTATACACTCTTCTCTGAACTTGCGATGCTATATACACTTGTCTGTCACCTGTTTTACAGTTTATTGCTACTTTGTAGTGTATTCTAGTGGTAATAAAGCTGCTTAAATATTCTATATGCTATATTCTAGGATTTCCTGCATTGTACGAAAACACTTTCATTACTATATCCTAACATTGTGATGTATTTTCCCTTTATTCTCTAGTAATTCTGTTCAATACACTGCTATTTTGCCTTTAGTTCCTGGTCTTTCTTACAATGTTTAACAATTAGCTTTCTGCAGCAATTACCGGGCTTACCTACATTGTACAAACACCTTTCTACACTCCTCTCTGAAGAGGATAAGCAATATACACTTGTCTCCCAAGTATGTTTTACAGTTTTAATGCTACTTTTTTTTGAAATATAGTGGTTTTAAAGACCGGTATAATGTGCCCTCTCAGTATTTCAAGGATATCTGCAGTGTCTAACATACTTTCTATACTGTAGACTTACATTATGATGTCTTCCCACGTGTTCTTTCACAATTCTGGTATATTTATTATTATTTGCTCTGATTTAATACTGGTTTCTTGCAGTGTCGTATAATTGGCCTTTTGCTCTACTAATGGGACTTCACCACATGTACAAACAACTTTGTACATGCTTCTTTTAACTGGAGATGCTATATACACTTGTCAGTCAACTGTTTTACTGTTTAATGCTACATTTCAGTGAATTCCAGTGGTTTCAAAGACTGATTTAATGTGCACTTCCTCTATTTCAAGGATATCTGCAGTGTACAAAACCCTTCTATACTGTACATTACATTTTGATGTCTTTTCCACTTGTTCTCTCACAATTCTGTTCTATTCACTAGAAATACTAGAATAGAGCAAACAGCACATTTAAGCAGCTGTAGTACCACTAAAATTCAATACAAAGTAGCAACACACTATAAAACAGTGAAACAGGTAATAGACAATTGTATATAGCGTCTCAAATTCAGAGAGGAGTGTATAACGTTGTTTGAACATGTGGTGACATCTCATCAGTAGAGAAGAAGGCCAATTATAGGACATTTCAAGAAACTAGTAGTAATATAGAGCAAATAATACTGAATAGAACAGAATTCTGAGAATACAAGTGGAAAAGACATCAAAATGTAAGTTTACAGTATAAAAAGAATGTTGTACACTGCAGAAATCCTTGAAACAACAAGTGCACATTAAACCGGTCTTTTAAAACCAATATAATTCACCGAAAAGTAGCATTAAACTCTAAAACATACTTGGGAGACAAGAGTGTATTTCTTCTGCACTTCAGAGAGCAGTGTGGAAGGATGCTTCTACGATGAAGGTAAGTCCGGTAACTACAACAGAAAGCCAGTTGTAAGATATTGTAAGCAAGACTAGGAATAAAGGCGAAATAGTGAATTGAAAAGAATAGCTAGAGAGTCAAGGGAAAGCACATCACAATGTTAGGATATAGTAAGGAAAGTGTTTCATACAATCCTAGAATAGAGCAAATAGCACATTTAAGCAGCTTTAGTACCACTAGAATTCACTACAAAGTAGAAATCAACTGTAAAACAGGTGAGAGACAAGTGTATATAGCTTCTCAAGTTCAGAGAAGATTGTAGAATGTTCTTTATACATGTGGTGAAGTCTCGTAAGTAGAGCAGAAGGCCAATTATAGGTCACTGCAAGAAAGAAGTAGTAATGCAGAGCAAACAATAGCGAATAGAACAGAATTGTGAGCATACAAGTGGAAAAGACTACAAAATATAAGTAACAGTATACAAAGGTGTTTGTACACTGCAGAAAACCCTTTAAATAGAGCAAAGTGCACATTGATCCAGTCTTTGACACCACTGGAATTCACTGCAATGTAGCATTAAACAGTAAAACAGTTGACAGAAAGTGTATGTAGATTCTCCAGTTAACAGAAGTATGCACAAAGCTGTTTGTACATGTGGGGGAAGTCCATAAGTAGAGCAAAGGCCCAAATTATAGGACACTGCAAGATACCAGTAGTGAATCAGAGCCAATAATAATGAATATAAAGAATTGTGAGAGAACACGTGGGAAAGACATCAAAATGTAAGTCTACAGTCTAGAAAGTATCTTAGACACTGCAGAAATCCTTGAAATACAGCAAGTGCACATTAAAGCGGTCTTTAAAACCACTGTAATTCACCGAAAAGTAGCAATAAACTGTAAAACTCACTTGGGAGACAAGTGTGTATATTGCTTCTCCACTTCAGACAGCAGTGTAGAAAGGTGCTTCTACGATGTAGGTAAGTCCGGTAACTGCAACAGAAAGCCAGTTGTAAGACATTGAAAGCAAGACTAGGAATAAAGGCAAAATATCAGTGAATTGAAGACAATAGCTCAAGAGTCAAGGGAAAGTACATCACAATGTTAGGATATAGTAAGGAAAGTGTTTCATACAATGCGCGCAATCCTAGAAGAGAGCAAATAGCACATTTAAGCAGCTTTAGTACAACTAGAATTCACTACAAGGTAGCAATCAACTGTAAAACAGGTGAGAGACAAGTGTATATAGCATCGCAAGTTCAGAGAAGAGAGTATAAAGTGTTTGCTACATGTGGTAAAGTCTCATAAGTAGAGCAGAAGGCCAATTATAGGTCACTGTAAGAAATAAGTTAATGCAGAGCAAATAATAGTGAATAGAACAGAATTGTGAGCATACAAGTGGAAAAGACAACAAAAATTTAAGTCTACAGTACAGAAAGTTCTTTGCACACTGCAGAAAACCCTTTAAATAGAGCAAAGTGCACATTGAACCAGTCTTTGACACCACTGGAATTCACTGAAATGTAGCATTAAACAGTAAAAGAGTCGACAGACAAGTGTATGTAGCTTCTCCAGTTAACAGAAGCATGTACAAAGCTGTTTGTACATGTGGGGAAGTCCCATAGTAGAGCAAAGGCACAATTATAGGACACTGCAAGAAACCAGTAGTGAATCAGAGCCAATAATAATGAATATTACAGAAATGTGAGAGAACACGTGGGAAAGACATCAAAATGTAAGTCTACAGTCTAGAAAGCATGCTAGACACTGCAGAAATCCTTGAAATACAGCAAGTGCACATTAAACCGGTCTTTAAAACCACTATAATTCACCGAAAAGTAGCAATAAACTGTTAAACTCACTTGGGAGACAAGTGTATATTGCTTCTCCACTTAAGACAGCTGTGTAGAAAGGTGCTACTACGATGTAGGTAAGTACGGTAACTGCAACAGAAAGCCAATTGTAAGACATTGTAAGCAAGACTATGAATAGAGGCAAAATAGCAGGGAATTGAACAGAATAGCTAGAGTCAAGGGAAAGTACATCACAATGTTAGGATATAGTAAGGAAAGTGTTTCATACAATGCGCGCAATCCTAGAAGAGAGCAAATAGCACATTGAAGCAGCTTTAGTACAACTAGAATTCACTACAAGGTAGCAATCAACTGTAAAACAGGTGAGAGACAAGTGTATATAGCTTCCCAAGTTCAGAGAAGAGAGTATAAAGTGTTTTGTACATGTGGTAAAGTCTCATAAGTAGAGCAGACGGCCAATTATACGTCACTGCAAGAAAGAAGTAGTAATGCAGAGCAAATAATAGTGAATAAAACAGAATTGTGAGAATACAATTGGAAACGACAACAAAATATAAGTCTACAGTATAGGAAGGTCTTTGTACACTGCAGAAAACCCTTTAAATAGAGCAAAGTGCATATTGAACCAGTCTTTGAAACCATTGGCAATCACTGAAATGTAGCATTAAACAGTAAAACAGTTGACAGACAAGATTATGTAGCTTCTCCATTTAACAGAAGCATGCACAAAGCTGTTTGTACATGTGGGGAAGTTCCATCAGTAGAGCAAAGGCCCATTTATAGGACACAGCAAGAAACCAGTAGTAAATCAGAGCCAATAATAATGAATATAACACAATTGTGAGAGAACACGTGGAAAAGACATCAAAATGTAAGTCTCCAGTATAAAACGTATGTTAGACACTGCAGAAATCCTTGAAATACAGCAAGTGCCCATTAAACCTTCCCAGCCCCGGGAAGTCCCCACTGCCTTAGTGTCTGTATCCATTGGTTATGCTAATATGCATGCATATAAGTCCTTTCGGTTGCTTTCTAACCTCCCCTCCCCTACCATTTGTCTCTAGATCGATCTATTCTTGTTCATCAAATTATATTGATCATTATATCCTACATATGAGTGAGATCATGTGATATTAATCTTTCTCTATTTGGCTTATTTCACTTAGCCTAATGTTCTCCAGTTCCATCCATGCTGTTGCAAATGGTTAAATTTCCTTCTTTTTAATAGCGGCATAGTATTCCAATGTGTAGATGTACCAAAGTTTTTTAATCCACTCATCTGCTGATGGACACTTAGGCTGTTTCCAAATCTTAGCTATTGTAAATTTTGTTGCTATGAACATAGTAGTGCATATATCCTTTGTGTTTTGTGTTTCTGTTTCCTTGGGATATAGTCCTAGAAATGGGATTACTGGGTCAAATGGGAGTTCCATTTTCAGTTTTTTGAGGAAATTCCATAGTGTTTTCCACAGTGGCTGCACCAGTTTGCATTCCCATCAGCAGTGCAGGAGGGTTCCTTTTTCTCCACATCCTTTCCAGCACTTGTCATTTGTTGATTTGGTGATGATAGCCATTCTGACAGGTGTGAGATGGTATCTCATTGTTGTTTTGATTTGCATCTCATGGATGATTAGTGACTTTGAGCATGTTTTCATATGTCTCTGGGCCTTCTAGTATGTCCTCTTTCGAAAAGTGTCTATTTAGATCAGTGATGGGCAACCTTTTGAGCTTGGTGTGTCAAATTTCGCCAAAAAACTGAGCATAACTCGGGGGTAGTGTGTCACTTTGAGGAAAAAACATTATTTCGCAAATGTTTCATCCTCAGGAGCAGCAAATGTTTCATCCTCGGCATGCGGCCACCTTAGCAGCCCGTGTGTCATCAGAAATGGCTATGTGTGTCAGTGCTGACACGCGTGTCATAGGTTCGCCATCACTGATTTAGATCCTTTGACCATTTTGTTGATTGTATTGCTTATCTTCCTTTTGTTAAGTTGTATGAGTTCTCTGTAAATTTTGGAGATTAAAACCTTATCAGAAATATCATTGGCAAATATGTTCTACCATGCAGTGGGCTTTCTTGTTTTGTTGGTTTCTTTTGCTGTGCAGAAGCTTTTTATTTTGATGTAGTCTCATTTGTTTATTTTCTCCTTAGGCTCCTTTGCCCTAGGGGCTGTGTCTGATATTGTTATGACATATGTCTGCTATTTTGCTGCCTATGGCATCTTGTAGGATTTTTATGGTTTCCCATGTAAGGTACTTTAGTATACACACCACAAGGATAGTACTCCAGAGAAAAATGACATACACTGAAGCAGTATTGATGATAAGCAACCACAGAATTTCAGATTATCTGGCCAAAATTCACAATAATGGGACAGGATATGGAATAAAAGAAGTAATATTTGAGATAATGACATTTACAATAAATCTAGCTCCAAAAATCATTTTTAGAAAGCCAACATCAGCCTATAGAGGTCTCCATTGGATTCCCGTGTTTTAAGAAAGACTGTACTGTCCAGTTAACTCAGTGGTTAGAGCTTTGGCTCCAGGAGTGAATGGTCTCTGGTTCCATTATGGTCAAGGGCAAAGACCTCAGTTGCAGGTTTAATCCTAAGGCCATGTCCGGGAATACAAAGGAGGCAACCCATAGATGTGTCTCTCTCTTCTGGATGTTTCTCTCTCTCTCTCTCTCTCTCTCTCTCTCTCTCTCTCTCTCTCTCTCTCTCTCTCTCTTTCTCTCCACATCCTCCCATCATTCCACTCTCTCTAGAAGTAAATGGAAAAAGAATCATAGGGTGAGGGGAAAAAAAAAAAAAGAAAGAAAGACTACATGTTGACCGACTTGTGCTTCCTACTTAGTGTTTTTAGACATTAGAAACTTTGGTTTCTCTAGAGAAAGCAGTTTCTAGTTCACCATGAGCTCTACACTCTCCAGTTTCCAAAGCTATGTTGCAATCCCTCAGAATCACCTTCTCTCACAGGTAAGTTAATTTTTATCACTCAAAGACTAACCTAAGTTAAAAAATAAAGATTATTTTTATTCAAAAAAGCATTGGGGAGAAGTAGGAAGATGGCGACCGGCAGGAAGGTAGGGAGGGTGAGTGTGTGATCGAGTGAAGGAGTGATAGAGGTGTGTGTGGACGTGTTTGGGTGTGTGTGTGAGTGAAATAGGGACAGTTAGACCCTGCAGTTCTTCCAGGGGGCTTCCAATCCAGGCAGTCTTGGTTGGCAAACCCCGCGGCCAATGCAAACACTCTGGGGAGGACACCAGTGGCACAGAGACCCCGCCATCTTTAAGAACGGAACTGCTAGAGATTAGAATCCTAACCTTACCACCACCCAGTCTGGTCTCGGAAGCAAACCTGGTCACTACAGCCACTCTGGTAGAAGACCTGCCACCCCAGCTGCAGATGCGCAAACCCTGAGACCTCCACCTCCAAAAGTGCGCCTCTGAAAGCAGTAAGTACAACCTCCCCCTCCCCAGCGCTGGAACTCAGGATTCGCCGCGTCCCCAGCCCATAGGCACCCAGGCACTCCACTACCCAGGCAGTGCTTGGGAACCACTGAGAGCCCCCGAGGGGGTGATTTTGCACAGTCAAGGGTGCACGGCTCAGCAGTAGAATCTCTGATCTGCCTCTTCCTAAATAACTGCCCACGGACACCCCTGCAGTGCAACTTCAGGGCCAGGGTCCCTCAGAGCTTTGTGCCAGCGGGTGGGCACGCCACCAGTTCACGCCACCAGTTTGCACACACTCAAGGGTGGGCAAACTCACGGCCACAGCAAGGGAAGGCGCCCTGAGCCCATATATCCACAGGGTCCTCTGGGGAGCTGCTTTGGCGCCCTGAGCCCATATATCCACAGGGTCCTCTGGGGAGCTGCTTTGAGCCTCTGCTGGGTGTGATTCTGTACAGACAAGGACGCGCTGCCCCACAGCAGAAACTCTGAACTCCTTTCTCCTGAATAGCTTCCCACATACACCCTAGCTGTTTAACTTCAGTGCCAGGGCCCCGCAGAGTTCATCAAAGCTCTGCGCCTGCAAACACACCTCCACAGAAGTGAATTTACAACAGGCAGACACCCTGAGTCCATCTACACACAGGGTGCTAGTGTGAGCCACTGGGAGCTCTCCCAACAGTCGGTTCCTGGGTGCCACTGTGAGTCCCCACTGGACACGCGCATTTTCAACTAAGGGTTCAAGACAGCAAAAACTAGGACACTCCACTCCATAGCTGCTGACTTTTAGACACCACAGTTGTGCCTCTCAAGCTTGCAGGCCTACACCAAGAGAACCCAAGTAGCTCAAGTAGGGAGCTACACTAGATTACCAAGCCCAGGAGAACTGGGAGATTACACCAGTAGCACCATCCCCAAAAGAACCTGGGTAGCAAAGCAAGCGGATCTACAATTAAAACATTACAGGAAAACATGGGGAGAAAAAAAGGAAGATCCCAAATGGAGGAAAAAGAGGAATCACCAGAAAGGGAGTTAAATGAACTTGAGGCTAGCAGCTTAACAGAGAAAGAATTCAGAGTATTCGTTATAAGGATGTTTAAACGGATGGGTGACAAATACACACAACTCAATGAGAACTATAAGGAGCTGAATGAAAATGTCACCAACATGAAAAGAAACCAAGAGGAGATGAAGAATGACATCGCTGCAATAAAGAACACAATGGAAGGCTTAAAGAGTAGAGTAGAAGAGGCTGAGGACCGCATCAGCGAATTAGAAGACAAGGTAGGAAAAAACACACAAACACAGCAGCAACTGGAAAGAAGACTTAAAAAGCAAGAGGAGAGCCTAAGGGAGCTTTGGGACAACACAAAACGAAACAACCTTCGAATAATAGGGATAAAAGAAGGAGAGGAAGAGAAGCAAGGAATAGAAAACCTGTTAGAAGAAATAATGACAGAAAACTTCCCTGATATTGGCAAGAAAAAAACTATCCAAGTCCAAGAAGTACACAGAGTCCCAAACAAGTTGAACCCCAAAAGACCGACACCAAGACACATCATAATTAAATTGACGAACACCAACGACAAAGCAAGAATCTTAAAGGCTGCCAGAGAGAAACAGAAAGTTACCTACAAGGGATCTCCTATCAGAATATCAACTGATTTCTCAACAGAAACACACCAGGCCAGAAGGGAATGGAATGAAATATACAAAGTGATGCAAAACAAGGGACTGAATCCAAAAATACTATACCCACCAAGGCTATCATTCAAAATTGAAGGTGGAATCAGAAGCTTCACAGACAAAAAAGGGCTAAGAGAGTTCATCACTACCAAGTCAGCAATGCAAGAAATGCTAAAGGGGCTGCTGTAAAAATAAGAAAGAGAAAGGCAAGAAGAAACACAAACACTAAGGAAAAATATGTCAACAAACAGGTACTTATCAATAATAACAGTAAACATAAATGGATTAAATGCACCAATCAAAAGACATAGGGTAGCTGAATGGATAAGAAAACATGACCCATATATTTGCTGTCTACAAGAGACCCACCTTAGAGCAAAAGACTCACACAGATTGAGAGTGAAGGGATGGAAAAAACATTTTTCAGGCAAATGGAAAGGAG
>JAJQQW010000023.1:27247424-27346785 GCA_025583905.1 Ia io
GCATTAAACAGTAAAACAGTTGACAGACAAGTGTATGTAGCTTCTCCAGTTAACAGAAGCATGCACAAAGCTGTTTGTACATGTAGGGAAGTCCATAAGTAGAGCAAAGGCCCAATTATAGGATACTGCAAGAAACCAGTACTAAATCAGAGACAATAATAGTGAATACAACAGAATTGTGAGAGAACACTTTGGAAAGACATCAAAATGTAAGTCTACCATATAGAAAGTAGGTTAGACACTGCACAAATCCTTGAAATACCGCAAGTGCACATTAAACCGGTCTTTAAAACCACTATAATTACCGAAATGTAGCATTGAACTGTAAAACATACTTGGGAGACAAGTGTATATTTCCTTTCCACTTCAGAAAGCAGTGTAGAAAGGTACTTCTACGATGGAGGTAAATCCGGTAACTGCAACAGAAAGCCAGTTGAAAGACATTGTAAGCAAGACTAGGAATAAAGGTGAAAGAGCAGTGAATTGAAGAGAATATCTAGAGAGTCAAGGGAAAGTTCATCACAATGTTAGGATATAGTAAGGAAAGTGTTTCATACACTGCAGGCAATCCTAGAATAGAGCAAAAGCACATTTAAGCAGCTGTAGTACCACTAGAATTCACTACAAAGTAGAAATCAAGTGTAAAACAGGTGAGAGACAAGTGTATATAACTTCCCAAGTTCAGAGAAGAGAGTATAAAGTGTTTTGTACATGTGGTAAAGTCTCATATGTAGAGCAGAAGGCCAATTATAGGTCAGTGCAAGAAAGAAGTAGTAATGCAGAGCAAATAATAGTGAATAGAACAGAATTGTGAGAATACAAGTGGAAAAGACAACAAACTATGGGTCTACAGTATAGAAAGGTCTTTGTACACTGCAGAAAACCCTTTAAATAGAGCAAAGTGCACATTGAACCAGTCTTTGAAACCACTGGAAATCACTGAAATGTAGCATTAAACAGTAAAACAGTTGACAGACAAGTGTATGTAGCTTCTCCAGTTAACAGGTGCATGCACAAAGCTGTTTGTACATGTAGGGAAGTCCATAAGTAGAGCAAAGGCCCAATTATTGGACACTGCAAGAAACCAGTAGTAAATCAGAGCCAATAATAGTGAATATAACAGAATTGTGACAGAACCCGTGGGCAAGACATCAAAATGTAAGCCTACCATATAGAAAGTAGGTTAGACACTGCAGAAATCCTTGAAAAATATCGCCAGTGCACATTAAACCGGTCTTTAAAACACTATAATTACCGAAAAGTAGCATTGAACTGTAAAACATACTTGGGAGACAAGTGTATATTTCTTTTCCACTTCAGAGAGCAGTGTAGAAAGGTACTTCTACGATGGAGGTAAATCCGGTAACTGCAACAGAAAGCCAGTTGAAAGACATTGTAAGCAAGACTAGGAATAAAGGCGAAAAAGCAGTGAATTGAGGAGAATAGCTAGAGAGTCAAAGGAAAGTACATCACAATGTTAGGATAGAGTAAAGAAAGTGTTTCATACAATGCGGGCAATCCTAAAAAAAAAAAGAGCAAGTAGCACATTTAAGCAGCTTTAGTACCACTACAATTCACTGCAAAGTAGCAATCAACTGTAAAACAGTTGAGAGACAAGTGTATATAGCTTCCCAAGTTCAGAGAAGAGAGTATAAAGTGTTTTGTACATGTGGTAAAGTCTCATAAGTAGAGCAGAAGATCAATTATAGGTCAGTGCAAGAAAGAAGTAGTAATGCAGAGCAAATAATAGTGAATAGAACAGAATTGTGAGAATACAAGTGGAAAAGACAACGAAATATGGGTCTACAGTATAGAAAGGTCTTTGTACACTGCAGAAAACCCTTTAAATAGAGCAAAGTGCACATTGAACCAGTCTTTGAAACCACTGGAAATCACTGAAATGTAGCATTAAACAGTAAAACAGTTGACAGACAAGTGTATGTACCTTCTCCAGTTAACAGGAGCATGCACAAAGCTGTTTGTACATGTAGGGAAGTCCATAAGTAGATCAAAGGCCCAATTATAGGAAACGTCAAGAAACCAGTAGTAAATCAGAGCCAATAATAGTGAATATAACAGAATTGTGAGAGAACACTTGGGAAAGACATCAAAATGTAAGCCTACCATATAGAAAGTAGGTTAGACACTGCAGAAATCCTTGAAATACCGCAAGTGCACATTAAACCGGTCTTTAAAAAAACCACTATAATACTGCGAAAAGTAGCATTAAACTGTAAAACATACTTGGGAGACAAGTGTATATTGTTTCTCCACTTCAGAGAGCAGTGTAGAAAGTTGCTTCTACGATGGAGGTAAGTCCGGTAACTGCAACAGAAAGCCAGTTGTAAGACATTGTAAGCAAGACTAGGAATAAAGGCGAAATAGCAGTGAATTGAAGAGAATAGCTAGAGAGTCAAGGGAAAGTACATCACAATGTTAGGATATAGTAAGGAAGGTGCTTCATACAATGCGGGCAATCCTAGAATAGAACAAATAGCACATTTAAGCAGCTGTAGCACCACTAGAATTCACTACAAAGTAGCAATCAACTGTAAAACAGGTGAGAGACAAGTGTATATAGCTTCCCAAGTTCAGAGAAGAGAGTATAAAGTGTTTTGTACATGTGGTAACGTCTCATAAGTAGAGCAGAAGGCCAATTATAGGTCAGTGCAATAAAGAAGTCCTAAATGCAGAGCAAATAATAGTGAATAGAACAGAATTGGGAGAATACAAGTGGAAAAGACAACAAAATATGAGTCTGCACTATATAAAGGTCTTTGTACACTGCAGAAAAACCCTTTAAATAGAGCAAAGTGCACATTGAACCGGTCTTTGAAACCACTGGAATTCACTGAAATGTAGCATTAAACAGTAAAACAGTTGACAGACAAGTGTATGTAGCTTCTCCAGTTAACAGAAGCATGCACAAAGCTGTTTGTACATGTGGGGAAGTCCATAAGTAGAGCAAAGGCCCAATTATATGACACTGAAAGAAAGCAGTAGTAAATCAGAGCCAATAATAGTGAATATAGGAGGGTTGGAAGATGGCGACCGGCAGGAAGGAAGGGAGGGTGATTGTGTGATCGAGTGAAGGAGTGATAGAGGTGTGTGTGGACATGTTTGGGTGTGTGTGTGAGTGAAATAGGGACATTTAGACCCTGCAGTTTTCCAGGGGGCTTCCAATCCAGGCAGTCTTGGTTGGCAAAACCCGCGGCCGCTGCAAACACTCCGGGGAGGACACCAGTGGCACAGAGACCCCACCATCTTTAAGAACGGAACTGCTAGAGACTAGAATCCTAACCTTACCACCACCCAGTCTGGTCTCGGAAGCAAACCTGGTCACTACAGCCACTCTGGTAGAAGACCTGCAACCCCAGCTGCAGATGCGCGAACCCTGAGACCTCCACCTCCAAAAGTGCACAGCTGAAAGCAGTAAGTACAACCTCCCCCTCCCCAGCGCCGAAACTCAGGATTCTCCGCTTCCCAAGCCCATAGGCACCCAGGCACTCCACTACCCAGGCAGTGCTTGGGAACCACTGAGAGACCCCGAGGGGGTGATTTTGCACAGTCAATGGTGCACGGCCCTGCAGTAGAATCTCTGAACTGCCTCTTCCTAAATAACTGCCCACGGACACCCCTGCAGTGCAACTTCAGGGCCAGGGTGCATCAGAGCTTTGCGCCGGTGGGCGCGCCACCGGTTCGTGCACAATCAAGGGCAGGCAAACTCACGGCCACAGCAAGGGAAGGCGCCCTGAGCCCATATATCCACAGGGTCCTCTGGGGAGCTGCTTTGAGCCCCTACTGGGTGTGATTCTGTACAGCCAAGGACGCACTGCCCCACAGCAGAAACTCTGAACTCCTTTCTCCTGAATAACTTCCCACATACACCCTAGCTGTTTAACTTCAGTGCCAGAGTCTCTCAAAGTGCTTCAGAGCTGTGCCCCTGCAAGCACACCTCCACAGAAGCGAATTTACAACAGGCAGGCACCCTGAGCCTATCTACACACAGGGTGCTAGTGGGAACCACTGGGAGCTCTCCCAACAGACGGTTCCTGGGAGCCACTGTGAGTTCCCACTGGACACGCGCGATTTCAACTAAGGGTGCAAGACAGCAAAAACTGGCACACTCCATAGCTGCTGACTTTTAGACACCACAGTTGTGCCTCTCAAGCTTGCAGGCCTACATCAAGAGAACCCAAGTAGCTCAAGTAGGGAGCTACACTAGATTACCAAGCCCAGGAGAACTGAGAGATTACACCAGTAGCACCATCCCCAAAAGAACCTGGGTAGCAAAGCAAGTGGATCTACAATTAAAACATTACAGGAAAACATGGGGAGAAAAAAAGGAAATTCCCAAAGGGAGGAAAAAGAGGAATCACCAGAAAGGGAGTTAAATGAACTTGAGGCTAGCAGCTTAACAGAGAAAGAATTCAGAGTATTCGTTATAAGGATGTTTAAACGGATGGATGACAAATACACACAACTCAATGAGAACTATAAGGAGCTGAATGAAAATGTCACCAACATGAAAAGAAACCAAGAGGAGATGAAGAACGACATAGCTGCAATAAAGAACACAATGGAAGGCTTAAAGAGTAGAGTAGAAGAGGCTGATGACCGCATCAGCGAATTAAAAGACAAGGTAGGAAAAAACACACAAAAACACAGCAGCAACTGGAAAGAAGACTTAAAAAGCAAGAGGAGAGCCTAAGGGAGATTCGGGACAACACAAAAAGAAACAACCTTCGAATAATAGGGATAAAAGAAGGAGAGGAAGAGAAGCAAGGAATAGAAAACCTGTTAGAAGGAATAATGACAGAAAACTTCCCTGATATTGGCAAGAAAAAAACTATCCAAGTCCAAGAAGTACACAGAGTCCCAAACAAGTTGAACCCCAAAAGACCGACACCAAGACACATCATAATTAAATTGACGAACACCAATGACAAAGCAAGAATCTTAAAGGCTGCCAGAGAGAAACAGAAAGTTACCTACAAGGGATCTCCTATCAGAATATCAACTGATTTCTCAACAGAAACACACCAGGCCAGAAGGGAATGGAATGAAATATACAAAGTGATGCAAAACAAGGGACTGAATCCAAGAATACTATACCCCCGGCAAGGCTATCATTCAAAATTGAAGGTGGAATCAGAAGCTTCACAGACAAAAAAGGGCTAAGAGAGTTCATCACTACCAAACCACCAATGCAAGAAATGCTAAAGGGGCTGCTGTAAAAAGAAGAGAAAGGCAAGAAGAAACACAAACACTAAGGAAAAATATGTCAACTAACAGGTACTTATCAATAATAACAGTAAACGTAAATGGATTAAATGCACCAATCAAAAGACATAGGGTAGCTGAATGGATAAGAAAACATGACCCATATATTTGCTGTCTACAAGAGATCCACCTTAGAGCAAAAGACTCACACAGACTGAGAGTGAAGGGATGGAAAAACATTTTTCAGGCAAATGGAAATGAGAAAAAAGCTGGGGTTGCGATACTTATATCAGAAAAAATAGTCCTCAAAGTAAAGGCTTTAATAAGAGATAATGAAGGCCACTACATAATACTAAAGGGAGCAATCCAGCAAGAAGATATAACTCTGGGAAACGTATGTGCACCCAACGCAGGAGCGCCCAAATACATAAAAAATCTGCTGGAAGATATCAAGGGAGAGATCGACATCAATACAATCATAGTAGGGGACTTCAATACACCACTGACACCAATGCATAAATCCTCTGGACAAAAAATCAGCAAAGAAACAGCAATTCTAAATGACACACTAGATCAGATGGACCTAATTGACATCTTCAGAGTATTTCACCCCAAAGCCATGGAATATACGTTCTTCTCAAGTGCACATGGGACATTCTCAAAAATAGACCATATATTGGGTAACAAGCAAAGTCTCCCCAAATTCAAAAAGATTGAAATCATATCAAGCATTTTCTCAGACCACAATGGCACAATATTAGAAATAAACTACAATAAAAACATTCCAAAAAATTCAAACACTTGGAAACTGAATAGCATGCTACTAAACAATGATTGGGTTATCATTGAGATCAAAGAAGAAATTAAAAAAACATCCTGGAGACTAATGACAATAAAAACACAACATTGCAAATCCTATGGGACACAATGAAAGCAGCCTGAGAGGGAAATGTATAGCTCTACAGGCCTACCTCAAAAAACAAGAAAAAATGGTAATAGATCATCTAACTCAACAACTCAAAGCATTAGAAAGGGAGCAACAAGAAAATCCCACAGTGAGCAGAAGAAAGGAAATAATAAAGATCAGAGCAGAAATGAATGACATAGAGACCAAAAAAAAAAACTATACACAAGATCAACAAAACCAAGAGCTGGTTCTTTGAAAGGATAAACAAGATTGATGAACCTCCAGCCAGGCTCACCAAGAAGCAAAGAGAGAGGACCCAAATAAACAAAATCAGAAATGAAAGAGGTGAAATAACAACAGACCCCACAGAAATACAAAGGATTGTCAAAAAATACGATGAACAACTCTACTCCAACAAACTAGACAACCTGGAGGAAATGGATACATTCCTAGAAAAACACAACCTTCCAAAACTTACTCAAAAAGAGACTAAAAATCTCAATAGGCTGATAACTATGGAAGAAATTGAAGCAGTCATCAAAAAGCTCCCAGCAAACCAAAGTCCGGGGCCAGACGGCTTCACAGGGGAGTTTTATAAAACATTAAAGGAAGAGC
This sequence comes from Ia io, assembly GCA_025583905.1. Classification (NCBI taxonomy): domain Eukaryota; kingdom Metazoa; phylum Chordata; class Mammalia; order Chiroptera; family Vespertilionidae; genus Ia; species Ia io. Next base: position 27,254,170 of record JAJQQW010000023.1, read on the forward strand.
TAAAACCTATCCTCCTCAGACTATTCCAGAAAATTCAAGAAGAAGGAACACTTCCAAGCTCCTTCTACGAAGCCAGCATCACCCTAATACCAAAACCAGATAAAGATAACACAATGAAAGAGAATTACAGGCCAATATCCCTCATGAACATAGATGCCAAAATCCTCAACAAAATTCTAGCAAATCGAATCCAGCAATACATCAGAAAGATCATAGACCACTACCAAGTAGGATTTATCCCTGGGATGCAAGGATGGTACAATATTCGCAAATCAATAAACGTGATACATCACATAAACAAATTGAGAGATAAAAACCATATAGTCATATCAATTAATGCAGAAAAAGCATTTGACAAAATCCAACACCCTTTCTTGATAAAAACTCTCAGCAAGCTGGGAATAGAAGGATCATACCTCAACATAATAAAAGCCATATATGACAAACCCACAGCCAACATCATACTCAATGGGCAAAAACTAAAACCATTTCCCCTAAGAACAGGAACAAGACAGGGATGCCCACTCTCACCACTCCTGTTCAACATAGTGATGGAAATACTAGCCATTGCAATCAGACAAGAAGAAGAAATTAAAGGCATCCAAATTGGAAAAGAAGAAGTAAAACTGTCCTTATTTGCAGATGACATGATACTGTACATAGAAAACCCTAAAGACTCCATCAAAAAATTACTAGACTTAATAAATGAATTCGGCAGAGTAGCAGGATACAAAATAAATGCTAAGAAATCTATGGCATTTCTATACACCAATAATGAACTTACAGAAAGAGAGACCAAAAAAGCAATCCCATTTACCATTACATCAAAAAAATTAAGATACCTAGGAATAAACTTAACTAAGGAGGTAAAAGACCTATATGCGGAAAACTACACAACGCTGAAAAAAGAGATAGAGGAAGACATAAACAGATGGAAGAACATACCATGCTCATGGATTGGTAGAATCAACATCATCCAAATGTCCATACTACTCAAAGCAATCTATAATTTCAATGCACTTCCCATTAAAATACCAACGGCATACTTCACAGACCTAGAAAGAACTTTCCAAAAATTCATCTGGAAGAAGAAAAGACCCCGAATAGCCACAGCAATCCTGAGAAAGAAGAACAAAGTAGGTGGGATCTCCATACCAGATTTCAAGCTGTATTACAAAGCCACTGTTCTCAAAACAGCCTGGTATTGGCACAAGAACAGACATATAGATCAATGGAATAGAATAGAGAACCCAGAAATCGATCCAAATCACTATGCTCAATTAATATTTGACAAAGGTGGCATGAATATACAATGGAGTCAAGACAGTCTCTTCAACAAATGGTGTTGGGAAAATTGGACAGTTCCATGCAAAAAAATGAAACTAGACCACCAACTTACACCATACACAAAAAAATAAACTCAAAATGGATACAGGACTTAAACATAAGACAGGAAACAATAAAAATACTAGAGGAATCTACAGGCAGAAAAATCTCTGACATATGCCAAAAGAACTTCTTCGCTGATACTGCTCCGAGGGCAATGGAAGCTAAAGAGAAAATAAACAAATGGGACTACATCAAAATAAAAAGCTTTTGCACAGCAAAGGAAACCATCAATAAAACAACAAGAAAGCCCACTACATGGGAGAACATATTTGCCAATGATGTCAACGATAAGGGTTTAATCTCCAACATTTACAGGGAACTCATGCAGCTTAACAAAAAGAAGATAAACAACCCAATCAAAAAATGGGCAACTGATCTAAATAGACACTTTTCGAAAGAAGACAGAAGGAAGGCCAAGAGACACATGAAAACCTGCTCTAAATCACTAATCATTAGAGAGATGCAAATCAAAACAACAATGCGGTACCATCTCACACCTGTCAGAATGGCCATTATCAACAAGTCAACAAATGACAAGTGCTGGCGAGGATGTGGAGAAAAAGGAACCCTCGTGCACTGCTGGTGGGAATGCAGACTCGTGCAGCCACTGTGGAGAACAGTATGGAGTTTCCTTAAAAAACTAAAAATAGAACTCCCATTTGACCCAGTGATCCCACTTCTAGGAATATATCCCAAGAAACTGGAAACATCAATCAGAAAGGATATATGCACCCCTATGTTCATAGCAGCACAATTCGCCATAGCTAAGATTTGGAAACAGCCTAAGTGCCATCAGCAGATGAGTGGATTAAAAAACTGTGATACATCTACACAATGGAATACTATGCTGCAGTAAAAAAGAAGGAGCTCTTACCATTTGCAACAATATGGATGGAGATGGAGAACATTATGCTTAGTGAAATAAGCCAGGCAGAGAAAGATAAATATCACATGATCTCACTCATTTGTGTAATATAATGAACAACATAAACTGATGTGGGGGGGGGGGGGGAAATAGATCCAGAAACAGAGAAACATCAATCAGAACGTCAAACCTCAGGGAAGAAATTGTGAGGTAACCAGATACCCAAGAATGCCTGAGAACGCCTTTCTAGCCACGCTAACAATCATCAGATGTATGGTAATTTTACCTGGGACAAGAGGGTAAGTATTTTGGTCTTATGATCCTGACCCTTCATGGGTAAGAGCCCTTACATGGGCTGATCCCCTGACTAATGTAGTTACCAATAATACCAAACACCTTGGTCATCCAGGAGGTCCATGGGTGGGGAAAGAAAGTATAAATACACAGGGGTCTCCACCCAGCTTCCCTTTTGTATGACATGAAATCAAAACAATGCCCCTTTGTGTGTACAATTAAAGAGAGGTTTCTGGTTTGTGTGGACACCAAAGAAAGGGTGTCACTACTATCACTACATGCCCCTGGTAGAGGTGCAGAAAATGTAACTAAGACTTTGTCTATATAAAAAGAAATGGACAGCAAGTTTGAAAGGGAATTGCCATGGAATAGAACATAGAATATCCTTACATGATATTATTCTACACTATCATTAAAATTTTTCCCAGATTTGGATCACCCCCAGTACCTATAATAGTTCCTCACACCCTTGGGGATAAAAAAAAAATCATCTGTTTGGTTCTTGGAGACAAACTTAACATGTCTCTTGATACTTTAGAATTACAACAGCATAATATACAATTATCCCAAGCAAACGTACAAACTAATTCTTTGAATGTCTGGCAGCAATGTAAAAAGGACATGTAAGGATTTAATCCTTCTCATTGTGTAGAGGGCCTCCTGGGAAGGCACCTGAGCATTCTGTGTTGGTCCCTCTTACCCTTTAGGCCAAGAGAGACCCTCTTCTCACAATTCAATTGCTCACAGCTGTTGCATGAGCTCTCTGATCATGTCGAGGTTGAAGTCTCGTGATGACGGGTGCCATGGATCTGTCTCTCACCCAGTGGGGCGAACTGAGCCTTCCCTGGAGAAGAAACCCAGGTTCCACACAAGACATGTGATCAGTGCTGGGGCCCCGCCAGCAGGCGAGGGGATCCCAAGGCAGGTGCTGGGCATGGAGGCCACGGGGGCATAGGCTACCAAGGAGACAAAACTGAACCTCACGTCACCCTGCTTGGCCCCGGAGAATGGCTGGTTAGCCAGAGACGGGTAAGATTCCTCAATGAAGGAACAACCTAAGACAGGCACAGTCGCAGAGGGGCCATCAGGAGAGAATTTGGGGATCAACAGAGGTGGGGCACAGACCCTCACCCCCACAACATTGCAGGGGCCTGAATCATAGCCCCTTCTGAGGGAGGTCTCCTGCCCCCATGGCTGCTTTGTGCTTCCCATGCCCAGCTCAGATAAGGACCCAGGTGACCGACAGAGACTTGGCCGACAGCAGCTGCCCTCTCACTCCAACAAGAATTGTTTGAGTTGTCTTGTACCCATGGTGTGGGGAAGTGGGTTTACGATATCTAAATCCAGCCTACCACCAGGAATGTTCAGGACCTACTCAAGAAGGCAAATAATCCCTTCCACCAATATTTATAGGGTAAAATAAGATTGTTGTTAGAGTAATAAATTTGACAGTAAAATAGTAGTCAAGTTTTCAGGCAAATTTAAATTGGCTAGTTGAAACAAGCCAATATTCTAGAAAAATTAATTGTACTGGACAAAAAGGTGTTCCTAAAGTGTTAACTAAAATTTTTATTGGTACTTCATCTCATGATAAAATTGTGCACCATGTAATGAACCTAAAACAATAATATTATAGTGCAAAAATTAAAATTTAAAAGCCATCAAGACTACATTATAAAATTTTCAAAAGCCTCCTACCATTTTAATCAAAAAAGGAGGGGATGGTAGAGGAATATCATTTAAGGAAAAATATCCTGTAAGTAAATTACATCTAGAAAATTAATACTTTAGAAAATTAATTGTAAGGCTAAAAGCAAGACACCCATGAAAAACACACAAGGTGTCAAAACAAGGCAGAGGAAAATCATTTAGGCAAAAAATGAAATAGGATCCCAAGTCAAATTATAGAAAATATTCCTTTATTAACTTTTGGTCGAGAATATATGTTTTTGTATATTTTCAGAAAACAACTCCCAGACCATGTGGATTCCAGCAACAGAGAGGAATCGACAGGACTACTCCAGCCATGAAGACAGAAGAGAAGCAGTCTAGAGATGGAAGACGCTGATGTGGCCTTCCCATACTAGCAGTTAGCAGCTGTGCATCACTGCAGGTTGCCCAGGACCAAACCAGAGAGAGTCGGACCTGCATTACCACCATTTGTCCTCCATCCAGAACTGTAATGTCAGTGCTGACACGTACACATAAGGAACTGTTGGACATTGATATTGGGTCTCAAAAGAACTGTTGGCCCAGAAAGAAACTCACTACACACTGATTCATTTGCCTGTCACCATAACCATTATTGCTTGTCTCATTTTCGGTTCTTATAAGTGTATTTCTAATAGCACATGATCCCACTCATCTAGGGGAAATAATGAACAATATAGACTGATGAACAAGAACAGACCCAGAAACAAGGAGGCATGGATCAGACTGTTGGGCCTCACAGGGAGGGTAGGGAAGGGTGGGGGTAAAGGGGAGAGATCAACCAAAGGACTTGTGTGCAAGCATATGAGCCTAACCAGCGGTTAAGGACAACAGGGGGGTGGGGGCATGTGTGGGGAGGGGTGTGGGATGGGAATGGGGGGATGAGGACAAATATGTGATACCTTAATCAATAAAGAAATTAAAAAAAAAAAAAACAAAAAAAAAACAAAACAACAACAACAACAAAAAGCATTGGGGATTTTTGTACTTAAATAAAAGCAGTGAGGGTATCATGACTATGACACAAATTATGTGGGATTATTCTGAGACTTGTGGTCTTGATTTTATTAGCCTCTTATGTGAAAGAAGGCAGAATGCCACTGAGATCAGATGATTCTGGTAAAGGTTCTTTATAGAGACGTGCGTTTTACTTTTCAAACTGGAAAAGTAAAACGCACATCTTACTTTTCAAAAGGAAATAGGCCCCATATGCACTTGTCCTGGCCCCGCCACCCCTCTCAGACTTTCTCAGGGAGGTCCCAGTGACCACCCTGGCTTCATGTTTCTGTCTTATCACCTGTTGTAGCTATCCTGCCCCATTGTTTTTGGGATACCCTCCACTAGAATGCCAGCAACCAAAGACAGAGCACTTGATACTTCCCAAGTCTGGAAGAGTCAACAGTGTCCACAGCCTCAGTCCTTACAGGCCATAGCTGTGTCTGCCTGAGACAGCTGCCCTCCATGCAGCCTAATTTGCTTTCTGATGCATGTGGATGTATATGGGCAATGCTGAGGGGAACAACTCTTAGGCCCATAATTATCCCCTAGAAATAAGAAACTGGATATTGCTGGAGAGGGCAGGGACAGTCCTGTGAGACTCCTAGTCTCTGGATAATAGGTCACACCCTTGCCCACATGAAAGCTAGGCTGAAACATAATACAGCAGCAGCGGTTCTCAACCTGTGGGTCACGACCCCTTTAGGGGTCGAACGACCCTTTCACAGGGGTCGACTAAGACATCCTGCATATCAGATATTTACATTACGATTCATAACAGTAGCAAAATTGCAGTTATGAGGTAGCAACAAAAATAATTTTATTGTTGTGTGTCACCACAACATGAGGACCTGTATTAAAGGGTTGCAGCATTAGGAAAGTTGAGAACCACTGTAATAGAGGAAGGTACCTAGGGATGCTCAGAGCATTACTCCCAACCTTCTGTATCCTGATAATATAGTGGGAGTGCATGGCCATCCGGGAGCACTGTGACCAGCAGGAGAATGTAGCCCCAGTGCTCTCTCCAATGGGGATGGGGAGAACTGTAGAGAAACCACATTTAGCACATGTTCATGCACAGAATGAGTGGAAATCACAGGATCACCATTGATGTAAATGTCAGCATATTTTACCATGATTCCCAATGGAAGTGCAGACCAGGGCAATTGAAATGATAACATGCTTAGAGGCAGGGTAGTGACTGATGTTAACGTAAAAAAACATGGATGCTGGAATGCTTGCAGTCCTGTGTCCTTCCCAATCACCACAGTGTGTGAGCTGAGGCAGCCAGAGACTTAAACAACTTCACACTCAGAAGTGGTTCTGAGCTTACTACCAGTGAACACTGACCAAACTCCTTTTTGTTTGATGTTCATTCCTTCGAATCTTGCCCGTGATGGCTTAGGGAAGCTCAGGGACAAAGTGCACACAGATGAAGAGAAAGCAATCCATGCTGACTGACTCCTGCGGTTATTTCCTACCAATGCCCATTCCTCTCCTTCACCCCTGAAAAGTCCCCCAGATTGCTTGGCACCATGTGGTGTCCTTCATAGGGCCCACCAAGTATATCAGGTTCCCCTCCTGACCCCTTGAATTTGGCTGCAGCCCTGTGATGTGCTTTGACCAATGAAATGTGTTGGGAGTGAAGTCTGTCACTACTAACACAAGAGTCAGGAACCAGAGACTGGCATTCTCTCTGTTCATTGCTACTAACACCTACATGGTAACTGCACATTTATCCTGGTCCCTGGAGAACCAGGGGGGGCATGTGGCATGAACAAGAAAGACACCTTCTTTACTCTAAGCCACTAAAGCTTTGGGGCTATTTGTTACTATTACATCTAGCCTGTCTAATGGGTGTGCATTAACAATTTTGCTCTCCAGGAGGCAGCAGAGCCTAACATTAGAAGTAGAGCTATGTTATTAGAAGCACATGGGTTTGCCTTCCAGTCCTGCCTTTATTTAACTCTACAATCAGGCAATTTACATTAAGCCTATGAGCATCAATTTCCTCTTCATAAAATATCAGGTTGCAGAAAGACTAAATGACATAATGCATGTAAAGCACTGAATTCAAGGCCTGGCACCTGTAGAAAACATTCGGTAGCTATTAGCTCCATAGCTTCACAATGTAAATTGACTATCAACATTCTAACAATGTATGCAATGTCAACTTTTTGTTCTTTGTAGCATTTCAAATTTTGTTTTTAAACAAATAAAATTGATTATATATATATTCTCTAATAGCCTTATTTTTCTCTTAATAATGTGATATTTTTATTTTATTTCATTTTTAAAATATATTTTATTGATTTGTTTACAGAGAGGAAGGGAGAAGGATAGGGAGTTAGAAACATCGATGAGAGAGAAACATTGATTAGCTGGAACAGAACCTGGGACCCTTTAGTCCGCAGGCTGATGCTCTATCCACTTTAATAGAGGTATCATACCAGCTCTTTAAAGGTACATTATTACTACTTTGAACACTAGCCAGCTATCATTTTGATTTCTTAGCACTCCCGGCAGGTCCCCTGGCTCCAAACCATTAACCACCTCAGTACTTCTGGCTGTCCACGTGGCCCTTTTCCCTTGATGACATCAGCACTCCTAGCAGGTCCCCTGGCCCAAACCATTACCACCTGAGCACTTGAGCCTGTCCATGTGGCCCCTCCCCCTTGATGACACCAGCACTTCAGGTTTAAATGCTTAAAGTGTTTCAAGTTCATTCATTGTGAATTCCAAGTGTTTTTAAACACCGTTTTTACATATATATCAGCACTTTAACCTTTTGCACTCGGATGTCGAGTGTGACTTGACACGGTTAGCATCGGTAGCAGCTCGTATGTCGAGCCACACTCGACACGTAGTTTCACCGCGGGGGGGGCGGGAAGGGGGATTTTTGTCTATTTTTCCAGTATCTTTTCTTGTTTTCATTAGCATGAAAGGACAAGTAAAATGTAAATGCCATCTCAACTGATGCCACCACCTAAGCTTATCTTTTGCATAGGCAACAATCTGGAGTAGGAGGGTCCAAGGCATGAGTCATTGCATCATGCCTTTTTGAGCTTGCATCCTCTTCCCTTGGTAAAGAACCTTCCTTATCTTTTCGTCTCCTAGGTTTGTTTAGGTTTCTATTAGCATATCACAGATGTTGTCATGACACAGGGTTTAGTTGGATGATTGGTTTGTCCCCTAGCAGTCGCACATTCTGAGTGAATTTAAACATGTGAATGTAAACCAGGTCTTCATGTGGGTGAATGTTTCAAAAAATATCACACCATGAAAAATTATAGAGATTAAAATTACTCTTTGAATGTATCAATAATTTGAAATATAAAAAAATCCAAATAAATAAGTTTGTATGAAAAGAAACTCCAGTTTTTTATTCTACTACCGCGCTTTGTAAAATCTGGGGTACTTAAAAAATTAAATCCCGAGTAGAATAAAGGAATCGAGAAAAAAGCAAGCAAGTGCAAAGGGTTAAATATGAATTGTTACCATTTGAAAGACTATCCTACCTTTCACAGCCCTTTGAATACAGTTATTTCAACATTCATTAGAGATGTTAAGGTTCTAAAACATATTCTGAGTGTTTTAGAAACACTCTTACACATCCCCTGGTCTGTTATTTTGACCTCTGAGAGTTTTAACATTTTAATACAGGTATCATACCAGCTCTTTAAAGGTACATTATTACTACTTTGAACACTAGCCAGTTATCATTTTAATTTCATAGTGTTTTAAATACTTTCAAACTGTTATATAGCTCTATGAAAGTGAATTTTTAAGTGTTTCACCAACTTTCTTCCAAAAAAAACACCAACTCATTTTGATGGGAATAATAAATGTAAACAGTATCGCACTCACTTCTCAGCTCTTTGAACACGATTTCCCAGTGACAAAATTGTGACGTTAAGATATTAAATTTATTTGAACATGTATTTCTAGTATATGAAGCACATTCCTAAATATTTCCCTAGTCTATCATTGTGAATTCTCAGTGCTACATTTATATTTGTCCAGGGACTGAAGCTCATACCTTGTGAATTCCAAATGTTAATACACCATAACCCTAACCTGAACCCTAACCCTAATCCTACCTAACTCTAGCCCTACCCTAATCCTGAACTGAACCTAAACCCTAGCCCTAACCCTAATCCTAACTAACCCTAACACTAACCCTAAAAATAACCCTAACCCAAACGTAACTTTAACCCTAACCCTAATTCTAACCCTCCCCCAAGCCCAAACCTTAACACTAACCCTAAACCTAGCCCTACCTAACCCTAACCTGAGCATGAACCCTAGCCCTAACACGAATTTTAATCCTAACCTGAACCCTAACCCTAACCCTAAACCTAATCACAGCCCTAAACCTAACCTGAACCTTAACCCTAACATTACACCTAGCCCTACCCTAAACCAAACCTGAGCCTGAAACATAATGCTAGCCCTAACCCTAACCCTAACCCTAACCCAAGCCCTAGCCCTAGCCCTAACCCTAACCCCTAGCCCTTAGCCCTAACCCTAAACCTAACCCTAAACCTAACCCTTGCTCTAGCCTTAGCCCTAACCCTAGCCCTAAACCTTGCCCTAGCCCAGTGATGGCGAACCTATGACACACGTGTCAGCACTGACACGCATAGCCATTTCTTATGACACGCAGCCGCTGAGGTTTATTAAATACAATTATATATAACAATTATACATTTATGTTATTTAAACTATAAATATCGTGAAATAATGTTTTTTTCATCAAAGTGACACACTACCAGAGTTATACTCAGTGTTTTGGCGAAGTTTGAAACACCAAGCTCAAAAGGTTGCCCATCACTGCCCTAGCCCAAACCCTAAACCTAACCCTAACCCTAGCCCTAGTGCTAACCCTAATTTTAAACCTAACCCTAACCCTTACCCTAAACCTAGGCCTATCCCTAACCCTAGACCTAACCCTAATCCTAACCCTAACTCTAACCAGTACCCTAGCCCTAACCCTAGCCCTAAACCAAACCCTAACCCTAGCCCTAACCCTAAGCCAAACCCTAGGCCTAACCTTACCTTAAAACTAGCCCTAGACCTTGCCCTAGCCCTAGCCCTAACCCTAACCCTAACCTGAGCCTTAAACCTAGCCCTAACCCTAGTGCTAACCCTTAACCTAACCCTAACCCTAAAACTAAGCCTAGCCATTGCCCTAGCCCTAGCCCTAACCCTAACCCTAACTCTAACTTGAGCTTTGAACCCTAGCCCTAACCCTAATCCTAATCCTTACCCTAAACCTAACCCTTACTTTAACTTTAACCGTAACTTTAACCCTAACCCTAATTCTAACCCTATCCTGAACCCAAACCCTAAACCTAATCCTAAACCTAGCCCTACCCTAACCATAACCTAAGCCTGAACCATAGCCCTAACACGAATCCTAATCTTAACCCGAACCCTAACCATAACCCTAACCCTAAACCTAGCCCTAACCCTAACCCTCACCCTAACCCTAGTCCTAGCTATAGCCCTAGCCCTAGCCCTAACCCTAAACCTAACCCTGGCCCTAGCCCTAGCCCTAGCCCTAGCCCTAGCCCTAGCCCTAACCCTAGCCCTAACCCTAACCCTAACCCAAGCCTTAACCCTAACCCAAGCCCTAGCCCTAACCCTCACCCTAGCCTAGCTAAACCTAATCCTTGCTCTAGCCCTAGCCCTAACCCTAACACCACCCTAACCCTAACCCTAACCCTAACACCACCCTAAGCCCCTAAGTCCTAATCCTAACCCATTGTCTAGTAACTGGTAACCGGCTAACTAGTAACCGGTAAACTGGTAACTGGTAACCGTTGACCGATTAACTGGTAAGCAGTAACCAGTAAACTGGTAACAAGCAGCTACCTAGCAACATCTGAACCTGGTAACTGTGCTGATATAGTCAGGAAACACAGGTGGCAACCTGAACTAATAATCCTCAGAGCTAAATTGCCAGACAGCCACCAAAACCTAGAAAGCCTATCCTGCAGCAACCTACCCCCGCCTGTCTTCCTTCCTCCCTCCCTCCCTTCCTCCCTCCCTCCCTCTCTTCCTTCCTTCCTTCCTTCCTTCCTTCCTTCCTTCCTTCCTTCCTTCCTTCCTTCCTTCCTTCCTTCCCCTTTTCGGTCCTCCCTCTCCTCTGTGAGTAAGATGGGAAACTAACCTGAATGGGAATCAAAAATGTTAGCAGACAATGCAGCAGCAAAGGAAAGCCCAGCAAACATCACTTGGAAACAGGACCCCTGGTCCTGGATGACAAAAATGATCAGCACGAGACAAATGACACACACAGAAAGGAAATCAAATGCAGGCAACATCACTGTCACCCTGCATTCATCACTGGAGAAACATGTCAGCGATGTAAGGAAACTGCAAAGCATAATGAAGCTTTTAAGCCACACAACCATGAAACACCAAGCAATGAGAAGGCAAAGATTAATGGGAATGAGAGCGACACCCAACAAAAGGGCAAATCAGAACAACACTCACATAAGGAAGGAGATTTTCGAATAATTGCCAAACACAATGTCCATGAAAATGAGGACCTGAGCAGCGTCACACAGGCACATATGCTAGATTCACAGGTTTGTAGGACACAGCACGAGTGTGCCAGGCAATCATAACTCCAGACATAGGTGACTCTGGAAGACTGACGCAATGGAAATAAGCCTCCGGAACTGAGGGAAATCAACCGGGAAGCAAATCACATGTCCAAGAAGGCCTTATCACACTGGAGAACAACTGCGACCCCAGCTTTCTGCGCTGCACCTGGAATGCATGCCAAACAAAGAAAAACTATCAGTGTCCGGAAAGTGCATGCAGGGATATGTTTCCAGAGACGTACTTGGGGGGAGGAGAACACTGGCAGAGTGAAGGGCCAGGTGCATTCGCTGCTCACTGCATGGGCACTTATATGGGCTAGCAAACAAGCACGCAAGCATCCATAAGGTCATGGATGTCAAGTGACCCAGGCAGCCAAGCATACACCGCATAAAAAATCATTATGGGAAACATCAGTGTGTGCACATTAGACGCCACCCACAAATTGGAGACAATGTGAGGTGGGATGGATGCAGTGTTTGCTGGAAGGAAGCACAGTGAAATAAAATGCTCTCAAAACAACTACAAGTAAATGTTTCAGGAGGAACAACATGGAAAACTGCAATGAAAAGCAAGGGAGGGAGCACTTCAACAAACAGCACTGACAGTCAAGAAATGCAGTTGCAAGCAACTGCTTTGGTCTCAAAAAACAGTCTTCTGGAAACATACCCACACAGAAATGTGTCTGACAGAAGAAGTGGTTGAAAACCCTGACAATGCAGCGAACGGAAAACAAGAACATAACGCAGAGAACAAAGGTCTGTTTTGCAAGCACTGCAAGTGTCAAAGAAGCATGCGGTGCTGACACACCGATACAGAAACTGCGGCTGACCAAACCACAGCGTGTATGAACGTGACAGAGAACACAGGAAAAGTAAGCCTGAAAGTGTGACACATAAGGAATGTGGAGCAAACACCGAACGTCTCCAGACAATGCCAACAAAAGCAGTTATGGGGAAAAGTAACCTGGAATAAATTCGTTGCAGCGCAAACTGTCATGTAAGCCAAAGCCACCCAACAATAACAGTGGCAGCCATATAGCAGAAGGTAACTGAGGGTTCAAGAAGCCAATAGCACAAGAAGGCGGAAAGTGCCCCTGCATGCAGGAACACAGGAAAGCAATAAGAAACATTGCATCTGGCGAAGACCATGTGGCACAAGGAAAAGAAAAATGAGCGCTAAACAGACGTCACAGTACTGCCAAACTGCACTCCTACACATTGTTTGCCTACAAAGTACCCGGCAAAGCCTCTAAATTGAAAGAAAGAAAACTGCTCTCCCATAATCACTTACCAGTTGGCAGCAGAGATCCATCACAGTAAAGGAGCTTCCCAAATCGCCACACCTCGCATGACTTCTCGAAGGTCTGAAACGTAGAGAGAAACATCACTACAACCAGAAATAACACCTAGTCCTAGACCAGTGATGGAAAACCTATGACACGCGTGTCAGCACTGACATGCGTAGCCATTTCTGATGACATGCGGCCGCATGCTGAGGATGAAACATTTGCTGCTCCTGAGGATGAAACATTTGCGACTAGAGTCTTGGAGTTAGTTTTTTTCCTCAAAGTGACACACTACCTGAGTTATGCTCAGTTTTTTGGCGAAGTTTGACACACCAAGCTCAAAAGGTTGCCCATCACTGTGACCATGCAGGCACAAACCTTTAGTGAAATGGCATGCCATTCCAAGAATAGCCACAAGGTGGCAGCAGAGGATCACATGCGCAGGATGCAAGGGCGAAAAGACAGGAGCATCAATTTTAACAGTAGCCACAAGGTGGCAGCAGAGGAAAAAAAAAAATCAAATGCTCATGCTGCAAAAGGAAAGAAAAGACAGGCTTTATCTCTGAAGGAAGGTGCATGTAAAGGGAAACCACAGGTGGAAAAGGAAAAGGACTAAGCTGAGCATAAGGCACTCGGGACCCCAGAAGGGGCAGACGGCCTCACAGGCTGACAAACAAGCTCGGCGAAGTTGGGGGACAGACCCTGGCACGCAAAAGTCGCAGCGACAAAAGTAAGCACAGGCAAAGCTGCGCAAACTTTGTGTCCAAGGCACTCAACACGGGGCACACATTGCAAATCATACCCCACAATGGACCGTCCTAGACAGGTTCCCTGTGCAACTCACCTCAGGAAGCAGGCAGGACCGTGGGCTTAAGGGAACGTGGCAATCCCACAGGCAGGGCCCATCTCTTCAGTGGCTGTACCAAGAAGTCAGGCCAGTGACAGGGGGAGAACAGGTCACTGCTCCCTGAAGGAATGCACAGAGGGGTGAAACGGTGCGGATCACATGCCTGTATTCAGGACAGGGGCCTGCCTTGTGACTTTCACATCTGAACCTCAGGGCTGAGCTGAGCAATTGTCTTCTGGCAGCAGAGTCTACCTAACTCAAAGATGTCCGGGCAAGTGGTGACTTCCCTCTTTCCGGAGCCCCGAGGGCAGAACCAAAGGCGCTGGGGCACTCGCCCTTTGTCATGACTATCAAGGTAATGGCCCAACATCAGGTAGGGCAAGCAAGCAGCCCCCCTCCCTGCAAGATAAGGGAATGCCCATCATCCCACTGTTGACCCAATCTCTGCCCTTTCCACGCGGAACCCTGTCCCACACCCAGAATCTGGCATCCAATGAATTCCGTGTGGGCCAGTGATGCGGTTTACTTTTGAGGAGAAAAGATAAGTGAGCAGCTCGAACTCCCCTTCCTTTCCCCGAGGCACAAATCAGTAATTCACCTTCCGTGCAGATGTTCAAAGAGCCCCTGCAAAGCACTCACTCAGTAAACTACAGGAGGAGCAGCAGCAAAGACCTTACGTTCACCTCACTCATCACAGCAGCGGGAGGATTCCAAAGCAGCTCACCCGGGAGCACCATGCGGACTGGGACTCGGTGCTCGGATCCAGCAAGGGGCCCATTGCACCCTGCCGTCTGCCCAGCACCACAGGCGGTGAACCTGGGTGAGTTATCTTTTGGAGGCACCACATTCCCTTCTTTCTGTAGAATGCAGGAATTCAATTAAGTCAGCCTCACTGTGAGATGATCGGACGGGGGCGCAACTGACATCAAGGGGTAGGGGAACCCAGAGTGAGGCAATTCTGGAGGGGACATGTGGGTGGCTGTGGCTGATTTTGGCTGATCAATGCACATGAAGTTCACAGAGTGAGGGCAGGGAATCAGGGACTAAGAAATTTGAGCTGAACAAGGTCGGCTCAGAGGAGGAAGGGGGAGATGCTCCCTCCCGGGCGACTCCCGGGTGACCTTAGGCAACTTACAAGCTCTGGTGAAGGAGTGAGGGGGCACAGCTGAGGAGGGACCTGCTTGCCCATAGGTAATTCAGTCAGGTGGCATAAGTGAGTTTGTCGACATGGGGAGCTCCCATAAGGCCTAGCAAGCCAGCTCCGCCAGACAGTGTGCCTCTTTCAGACAGCTGAGTGAGGAATCAATGCACGTAACACGGCTGAATTCCAACATGAGGGGCGCTACCCTCACGGACCTCAGCCCTGAAGCACCACAATCTGGAAACGATACCATACATCCCTAGGAAATCAGGGGACATACTCCAGTGACCAACTCCAAAAAGTAATAATAATAAGGAAATGTGAAACACATTTAAGATTGCCTCGGCCTTGATGCCTGAGGACCCACAACCACAGCAGTCACCCATAAAACCACAGCAGGGCAAAGCCAAAGCATCCATGACCCCACCTCAGCGTACAATGTGAAAAGTAGGGATGCTTTGAGGAACAGAAAATCATGTCTTGTGCACGCCAAAAGAAACAAAGACGACAATAAACCTAAGGAAATGGAAACTCACGTTCATCGGAAAATAACTGAGTCCTGTGGAAGAACAAAAATATCCATGGGTGTGTAAAAATGACAGAAGGTTTCGGAAACAAGTAAGTTAAAAGACTCCACTTGGTGCTCCCCAAGTGCACTCTCTACTGTCCGAGATTGCTTCTGCTTTCTCCCACTCCACCTAAGCTCATACCTCCTCTACGTCTGTTCTACTAACCTTAACGATGTGATGGGAAATGGGAAGACAAAATCTGGAAAATGTAAGACCGGGATCACAGCAGCTGCACATCGGGGAAAGGCTAGTGCAGATACTCATTACTCTGCTGCAAGTAGGTGGACCTGAAAAATCAATCATTGCGAATACGCATGGGTAATGGTGCCTTTTTTTTTTTTTTTTCCAAAGGTGGACATCACCGGAAAAAGAAAGACAGACATTTCTGAGGTGGACAGCCGATGGCTTCCCTGGAAAACCAATCTGCAGAAGAGGCTGAAGCACAGCACCCCGTGTAGCAAACAAGAGCTGCTGCGCTAAAAGGTGAGTGCCTGTGGAAAGAGTGCCTGTGCGGGAGCACAGAGAACATGTGCCTAGCTTTTCGCTTGGTGCGGGGGGGGGGGGGTTGGGGGGAGGCAGAGAGCCTACTCTAAAGAGGGTGGTTGGTACAACTTTCCATGGTGGGCTGACGGGGGGGGGCGCGAGGCGCGGGAAGGAGACAGCTAGAGAGAGGTGCATTCCAGCAGACAAGTAGCCTGTCTCCCTGGGACCACCAGAGCAGACTCGTGTGTACAGGGAAAGGCATAGTAACCGCTGGTCCTCAGGAATCCCAATCAATTCCCATATTTCCCGAAGGTGACTCAGGGCTTTTTGGAGATATAATGTGGAGTCCTCCGCAATCACCTCACTGGGAGCAAAAAAGAGAAATCAGCTGCATGAGCCACTGCCTCTGACACACTAAGAAAAGTATTTATAGCCCTGGATGGTTAGGTCAGTGGTTAGAGCATTGCACCACAGACCAAAGAGCCTCGGGTTCAATTCTCCTTTATTCCCAGTCAAGGACACTAGGTGTCGTCATTAATAATGCGGATTTTTTTCAATAGATGGAGTTACACATATGTTGATATATGTGATTTGATATGTATGCTATTTTGTTGTATTGACAAGCTTCAAAGCTCCATATGTCACATTTTCTGAAGGTGTTAACATCATAGGTATTTTTACGCTTAAAAATCTCAAATTTTGCAAAAAAAAAAAAAAAAGAGCATTTGTGGGAAGTTTTAATTCATTACTTTATTTTGAAGAAAAGTTCTGCTGAATATTTCTGGAAGCTTATGGTGAACATGCTCCATTTCAAGATACTTGTGAATGCTGGTTTAAATGCTTTAAAAGTGATGATTTAAATGTGAAAAACAAAGAATGTCCAGGTCAACCGAAAAAGTTTGAAGACCAACCATTACAAGCATTATTGGATAAAGGTGCGTGCCAAACTCAAAAAAAAAAAAAAATTGCAAAAAGATTAACCATTGCTCCACAAACAATTTCCGATCGTTTACAAGAAATGGGAAAGTTTTTAAAGAAAAAAAAATAGGTGCCACATCAACTGAACAAAAGACAAATGGAAAACCGAAAAGTCATCAGTAAAATGTTGCTTCAACAGCACGGAAGTCTTTTTTTTGCATCAATTTGTGACTGGCAATGAAATGTGGATTTATTTTGAGAATCCCAAATGCACAAAATCATGGGTTGATCCAGGTCAACCATCAACAATGAATGCAAGGCCAAATCGCTTTGGAAAGAAGACAATGCTCTGCGTTTGGTGGGATCAGGAGAGTGTGGTATATTATGAGTTTCTAAAACCAGGTGAAACCGTTAATTCTGATCGCTCCAAACAACAATCAATTTGAACTACGTTTTGATCATAAAACAACCAGAATGGGCCAGAAGGCATGGCATAGTAATTAAGCTTCATGGTGACGCACCATCACACACTTCAACACTAGTTAAAGACACATGAAAAGATCTTGCCTGTGAAGTATTAACCCACTCACCATATTCACCAGACCTTGCTCCTTCAGATTACCACTTGTTCCAATCAATGGCAAATGCACTTTCTGAGAAGCACTTCAAAACATATGAAGTGGAAAATTGGGTCTCTGAATGGTCTTCCTCAAAACAAGAAAAGTTCTATTGGGACGGTATCCACAAATTACGAAAGATGGGCGAAATGTGTAGCTAGCGATGGACATTACTTTGAATAAAGTTTGATTTTTTTGATGTTTCTCTTGAAAATATCCTGTTTTCTTTGATTATAAAATCCTCATGATTAACCAGTACAGCTAGTATATACCTCGTTGAAGACTGGATCCCTGGCCCTGGTCAGGGTGTGGCCTGTAATTCTCCTATCCTTCCAGTAAAAAACAAAAACACTGAAATGGGAAAGGATGGAGATTTGTACAGGATCCCGTACCTATCTGGGGAGGAGCAGGGGGTGGGAGTGGGCAAGGCTAGGTCCTTGTGAGTAGCTCCCCATGTGAGAAAAGGGGAAACTTGAGGCCTACAATGGAAGCAGGCAGGGTAGGGGGGGCTCAACCTCCTCCTGCCTGCCTTCCTGTGCCCCTTAGGGGGGTGCCCAGCCTAGTGCAAGGGCTAGGGAGGCAGGGAAGGAAGAAGAAAAGAGGGTGTGAGCCGCACCTGGTGAGACACAGGTAGTTTGGGGCATCCTGGGGCCAAGCAGTCCATCATTGGCCACACCTGCTGCTGCCGCAGGTCAGGTGTGGGCAATGGACGGGACTGCTTGTCAGAGCGAGATGGGGCTCTGGCCCCTTCAAGGCTAGGGGAGCCCTCCAGTGCAGCCAGGCTGTGCCCTGAGTGACCTGTGGGGCTGGGCGCTGAGGCCTGGCCAGGGGACGTCTCCTTGGAGCCGAGCCGGTGCCCAGAGCATCGGGCTGGAGCCCCAAGGAGAGGCCTTCTCACATTCACACACAGTTGTCACGTGGCCTTCATTTCACTTATTTATGTGTATTTAAAGCACACCTTTTAAATTAGCCTTATGCATCTGTAATTCCAGAGAGGAAGGGAGAGGGGGAGAGAGAGAGAGAAACATTCATGTGAAGAGAGACAATCATTCATCGGCTGCCTCCTGCATGCTCCGCACTGGGGATGGAGCCTGCAACCCGGGCATGTGCCCTTGGTCGGAATTGAACCCAGGACCAGTCCCCAGGCCAATGCTCTATCTGCCAAGCCAAACCTGCAAGGGCGTGTAACTTTTATCTTAAAGGCGAGAGGCCACATTCCCATCCTGTCTCAAGTCACAGGCTAGTAAATGAAGTGTGACGCCCTCACTCAGGGCCCAGAGGGGCCTTTGGAAGCCCCACAGGTCCCGCACCTGGGACGGGCGTCCCCCCTCTTGCATCCCTCCCCCATAGCCCGCACCTTCTCCTCAGGATGGGAGTCCACCACCTACTCCACCCGAAACCTGAACCTAGCACTGCAGCCAGCCCCCCTCCCCCCCCACCGGCTAGCACAGGACCTGCCCCTTCCAGAGTCATTGGGCACCTGCCAGGGTCTGAAAACAAGCAATCAGCGGAGCAGGCCTGAGATTGGTGCTCCATCCTGTCCTCCCCCGAAACCCTGCCTTCTCCCTGCCCCCAGCGGCTCCCCGCAGGTTTGATTCCAAGTGCATTCAGTTGCATGGAAGGGACAAAGAGCATGGAGATCCCACTGCCCAGGCGCTGCACATAAAGGCTTCCCTCCCACACCAGCTCGGTGTGGCCAGAGCGGGTTAATCATGCCGGAAAGTAACCAGAACCGGGGACGTAGCCAAGGCTCCCAGGACCTCCGAACCACAAGAGATTAGGAGCTGGCAATCCAGGCTCCAGGAGGGACTCTGCGCTCGAACCCTCACCGTCAGCCTGTGAACCTGCAGCCAAGGTCAGGCGGCCCCAGGGTAGGGTCCTCCCAAGACAGCAATTTCTCTGCCTTCTGAAGTGCCTCCTGCCGCTGCCCCCTCACCATACAGGCCGTCCCCACCCTCAGCCCTGCAAGCTGGCACAGCTGCCACTGCGTTTACCTTTAAAAAAACATTTAAAAAAATTGATTTACGGGAGGGAGAGGGATAGAAAGAGAAACTTCCATGATGAGAATCACTGACCAGCTGCCTCCTGCACCTCCACACCGCGGATGGAGCTTCAAACCAGGAATCAGACCCGTGACCTTCCGGTTCCTAGGTCAAAGCTCAACCACTGAACCTCATTTGGCCTGGCGCACCCACGTGTAATCTCTGTGCCCAGGAAAGAAAGACTCCTTGGCTGTGGGCTGTTAAATCTGTTAACTTAGTGTTAACACTGCATTTGCTCTGAGGGTGTCCTGGGTTTGATCCACCCCTGCAGAGGGGTCACCCCAGCTCCCGATCTCTTGCGGTTCAGAGGTCCTGGGGGCCTTGGCTACGTCCCCGGTTCTGGTTACTTTCCGGGGGGGCATCTCTGGAGCCTGGAGGGTCACTGATTCCGGACATTTGTATCTGCTGGTTAAGCAAAGTGTTAAAGCACTCGAGTCCGTAAAAGGTTCAAGGAGGCCGAAACCGGTTTGGCTCAGTGGATAGAGCGTCGGCCTGCGGCCTCAAGGGTCCCAGGTTCGATTCCGGTCAAGGGCATGTGCCTTGGTTGCGGGCACATCCCCAGTTGGGGGGGGGGGGAGGTGGTACAGGAGGCAGCTGATCGATGTTTCTCTCTCATCGATGTTTCTCTAACTCTCTCTCCCTCTCTCTTCCTCTCTAAAAAAAAAAATCAAAAAATATTAAAAAGAAAAGGTTCAAGGAGGAGGACTGGCGAGAGATGAAGACTCAATGCAAACTGTGCCTCTCACAGGAAGGGGGTGTAAGGAGGGTCTCTGGCCACCTGCAAAGGGCAATCCTGGGACAACGGGCAACATCTGAATCCCGCCAGAGGACTGGGCAGTAGAGACGCATCAGCGTGAACTTCCCGATTCTGATGGTTGTGCAGGAGAAGGCCCTGGTTTATAGGAAATTTCCCCTGAAGTATTTGGGAGGAAAAAAAAATTAAACTGTTTGGGGGTCACGGGGTATCATACGGGTAATTTCAGATTGCTCATTAAGAGCGTTCTCTGTGCTAGTCATTTAACTGTAGTTTTGCTGGGTGATGGCTGAAATAAAAGTTTAACCTTTTGCACTCGGATATCAAGTGTGACTCGACAGGGTTAGCATTAGAAGAAAGGAATCGAGAAAAAAGCAAGCGAGTGCAAAGGGGTTAAACAGACAACGCAATTCCAGACATGTCCACAGGGGGGGGCGCGCTCACACCACAAAACTGGTTTTACAGGGTGTATGGGTTAATAATGCACAAGGACTTCATCACAAGTCACAAGGAACAACAGCCTGTAATTATTGGAATCCAGAGTCTAGGTCAGTGGTCAGAAAACTGCGGCTCGCGAGCCACGTGCGGCTCTTTGGCCCCTCGAGTTTTTAGCAAAGGCCAGCTTAGGAGTTCCCTAATTCAATGTACCTACCTATATAGTTGAAGTTTAAAAAATTTGGCTCTCAAAAGAAATTTCAGTCGTTGTACTGTTGATATTTGGCCCTGTTGACTAATGAGTTTTCCGACCACTGGTCTAGGTCAGTGGTCTGCAAACTCATCAGTCAACATAGCGAGCAAACCGATCCGCAGTTTGCAGACCACGGCCAGAGATGGAGTTACCAGTAATGAATTAAAACTTCCCGCAAAGGCTCTTTTTTGGCACTAAATTCGACATTTTTAGGCCATGCTCTGCTCTCAGCACCCAACCGGGAGCCTGGGTAGCCCTGACTCTACTCTCAGCACCCTGCGGGGAGCCTTAGAGGCACTGTGCTCTGCTCTGAGCACCCTGCCGCGAGCCCGGGAGGAACTGTGCTTTGCCCTCAGATGCCTGCTGGGAGCCCGGGAGGCACTGACTCTGCTCTCAGCACAATGCCGGGAGCCCGGGAGGCACTGTGCTCTTCTCTCAGCATCTGCTGGGAGTCCTGGAGGCACTGACTCTGCTCTCAGCACCCACCGGGAGCCTGGGAGGCACTGACTCTGCTCTCACCACCCTGACAGGAGCCCGGTAGGCACTGTGCTCGGCTCTCAGCACCCTGCCGGAAGCCCAGGAGGCACTGTGCTGTGCTCTCTGCACCCTGCCAGGAGCCCGGGTAACCTGACTGCTCTCAGCACCCAACCGCGAGCTCTGGTAGCCCTGATTTTGCTCTCAGCACCCAACCAGTAGCCCGGGAGGCATTGTGTTCTGCTCTAAGCAGCCTGCGGGGAGCCCAGGAGGCAATGACTCTGCTCTCAGCACCCTGCCGGGAGCCCAGGAGGCACTGACTATGCTCTCAGAACCCAACTGGGAGTCCGGGAGACACTGACTCTGTTGTCAGCACTTTACCGGGAGCACGGGATGCACTGTGCTCTGCTCTTAGTACCCTGCCGCGAGCCCGGGAAGCACTGACTCTGCTATCAGCACCCTGCCGGGAGTGCGGGAGGCACCGTGCTGTGCTTTCAGCACCCAACTGAAAGCCCGGGTAGCCCTGAGTCCGCTCTTAGGACCCTACTGGGAGTCCGGGAAGCACTGACTCTGCTCTCAGCACCCTTCCGGGAGCCCGGGAGGAACCGTGCTCTGCCCTCAGCTGCCTGCCGGGAGCCTGGGAGACACTGACTCTGCCCTCAGCACCATGCCTGGAGCCCGGGAGGCACAGTGCTCTTCTCTCAGCATCTGCCGGGAGCTCTGGATGCACTGTGCTATGCTCTCAGCAGCCTGCAGGAGCCCAGAAGGCACTGACTCTGCTCTCACCAACTGCTGGGAGCCTGGGAGGCACTGTGCTCTGCTCTGAGCACACAGCAGCAAGCCCGGGAGGCACCATGCTCTGCTCTCATCACCCTAACGGGAACCCGAAGGCACTGACTCTGCTCTCAGCACCATGCCGGGAGCACCGAGGCACTGTGCTTGGCTCTCAGCACCTGCCAGAAGCCCAGGAGGCACTGTGCTGTGCTCTGCATCCTGCCTGGAGCCCGGGTAACCTGACTCTGCTCTCAACACCCAACTGGGAGCTCGGGTAGCACTAATTCTGCTCTCAGCACCCAACCGGGAGCACGGGAGGCACTGACTCTGCTCTCATCACCCTGCTGGGAGCCCAGGAGGCACTGACTCTGCTCTCAGCACCCAACGGGTAGCCTGGGAAGCCCTGAATCTTCACTCAGCACCCTGCTGGGAACAAGGGAGGCACTTGTTCTCCTCTAAGTAGCCTGCGGGAGCGGGGGCGGCACTGACTCTGAACTCAGCACCCTGCCGGGAGCCCGGGAGGCATTGACTCTGCTCTCAGCACCCTGCCGGGAGCCTGGTAGGCACTGTGCTCGGCTCTCAGCACCCTGCTGGAAGCCCAGGAGGCACTGTGTGCTGTGCTCTCTGCACCCTGCTGAAGCCCGGGTAACCTGACTCTGCTGTGCACCCAACCGGGAGCCCGAGAGGCACTGACTCTGTTCCCAGCACCCTGCTGGGAGTCCGGGAGGCACTGATTGTGCTGTCAGCACCCTGTCGGGAGCCCGGTAGGCACTGACTCTGCTCTCAGCACCCTGTCAGGAGCCAGGTAGGCACTGAGCTCGGCTCTCAGCACCCTGCCAGAAGCCCAGGAGGCACTGTGCTGTGCTCTCTGCACGCTGCCGGGAGCCTGGGTAACCTGACTCTGCTCTCAACACCCTGCTGGGAGCCTGAGAGGCACGGTGCTCTGCCCTTGACACCCAACTGGAAGCCTGGGAGGCACTGACTATGCTCTCAGCACCCTGCTGGGAACCTGGGAAGCACCGTGCTCTGCTCTCAGCACCCTGCCAGGAGTCCAGGAGGCACTGACTCTGCTCTCAGCACCATGCCGCGAGCCGGGAGGCACCGTGCTCTGCTCTCAGCACCCACCAGGAGCCCAGGAGGCACTGACTCTGCTCTCAGCACCCTGCTGGGACCTTGGGACACACTGACTCTGCTCTGAGCACCCTGCTGGGAGCCTGGGAGGCACCGTGCTCTGCTCTCAGCTCCCTGCCAGGAGCACAGGAGGCTCTGACTCTGCACTCAGCACCCAATTTGGAGACAGGGAGCCACTGACTCTGCTCTCAGCACCCTGCAGGGAGACCGAGAGGCCCTGTGCTCTGCTCTCAGCACCCAACCTGAAGCCTGGGAGGCACTGAGTCTGCTCTCAGCACCCTGCCGGGAGCACAGGAGGCACTGACTCTGCTCTCAGCACCCTCCCAGGAGCCCGGGAGGCACCGTGCTCTGCCCTCAGCACCCAAACGGGAGCCTGGGAGGCACTGACTCTGCTCACAGCTCCCTGATGCGAGCCTGGGTGGCACTGACTCAACTCTCAGCACCCTGCTGGAAGCCCTGGAGGCACTGTGCTCTGCTATCAGCACCAAACTGGGAGCCCAGAAATCACTGAATCTGCTGTGTCAGCAGCACCCTGCCGGGAGCCCGGGAGGCCCTGAATCTGCTCTCAGCACCCTGCCAGGAGCTTGGGAGGCACCGTGTTCTACTCTCACCACCCATCCGGGAGCCCAGGAGGCACTGACTCAGCTCTCAGCACCCTGCCAGGAGCTCGGGAAGCAAGGCTCTGCTCTCAGCACCCTGACTGGAGCCTGGGATCCAATGTGCTCTGATCTCAGCACCATGCCGGGAGCTCGGGAGGCATGCTCTGATCTCAGCACCATGCTGGGAGAACTGGAGGCACTATGCTCTACTCTCAGCACCCTGCCGGGAGCCGGAAGGCACTGACTCTGCTCTCAGCACCCTACCGGGAACCCGTGAGGCACTGACTATGCTCTCAGTATCCTATCGTGATCCCGGTAGGGTCTGACTCTGCTCTCAGCACCCTCCCAGGAGCCCGGGAGGCACTGTGCTCTGCTCTCAGCTCCCAACCAGGAGCCCGAAAGGCACTGGCTCTGCTCTCAACACCAAACCGGGAGCCCGGAAGTAACTGATTCTGCTCTCAGCACACTGCCGTGAGCCCGGGAGGCACTGTGGTCTGCTCTCAGGACCCAAAAGGGAGCCCAGGAGGCACTGACTGTTGTCTCAGCACCCTGCCGGGATCCCGGGAGGAACCGTGCTGTGCTCTCAGCACCCAACCGGGATCATGGGAGGCACTGACTCTGCTCTCAGCACCATGCCCGGAGCTCGGGAGACCCTGTCTCTGCTTTCAGCACCCTGAATGGAGTCCATGAGTCACTGACTATGCTATCAGCAACCTGTTGGGAGCCCGGAAAGCACAGATTCTGCTTGCAGCACCCTGTCCGTATCCCAGCAGGCACCATGCTCTTCTGTCACCACTGTGCTGGGAGCTTGGGAGGCACCGTGCTCTGCTCTCAGTACCCTACCAGGAACCCGTGCGGCAGTGACTATGCTCTCAGCACCCTGACGGTAGCCCGGAAGACACCGTGCTCTCCTCTCAGCACCCTACTGGGAGCCAGGGAGGCACTGACTCTGCTCTCACTACCCTGTCGTGAGCCCAGTAGCACTGTGCTCTGCTCTCAGCACCCAACCGGAAGCCCAGGATGTACTGACTCTTCTCCCAGCACCCTGTCGGGAGCTCGGGAAATACTGACTTGGCTCTCAGCACCATGCCGGGAGCTCAGGAGGCACCATGCTCTGTTCTTAGCACCCTACCGGGAACCCGTGAGGCACTGACTGTGGTCTCAGCACCCTGCCAGCAGCCCGGGAGACACCATACTCTCCTCTTAGCACCCATGGGAGTCCGGGAGGCTCTGTGCTCTAATCTCAGCTCCCAACTTGGTGCTCGGGAGGCACTGAATCTGCACTCAGCACCCTGCTGAGAGCCCGGGAGGCACCGTGCTCTGCTCTCAGCTCCCAAATGGGAGCCTGGAAGTCACTGACTCTGCTCTCAGCATCCTGCCAAGAGCTCAGGATGCACCATGCTCTGCCCTCAGCACCCACCCAACCGGGAACCGGGAGGCACTGACTCTGCTATCAGCACCCACCCGGGATCCCGGAAGTCACTGACTCTACTCTCAGCACCCTGTCGGGAGCTCAGAAGGCCCTGTGCTCTGCTCTCAGCACCATATCGGGATCCCGTGAGGCACTGACTCTGCTCTCAGCACCCTACTGGAAAGCCCGGGAGCCACTGACTCTGCTCTCAGCACCCAACCAGGAGTTTGGGAGGCACTGTGCTCTGCTCTCAGCACTCAACCAGGAGTTTGGGAGGCACTGTGCTCTGTCCCAGCACCCAACCAGGAACCGGGAGGCACTGACTCTACTCTCAGCACCCTGTCGGGAGCTCAGAAGGCCCTGTGCTCTGCTCTCAGCACCATACCGGGATCCCGTGAGGCACTGACTCTGCTCTCAGCACCCTACTGGAAGCCCGGGAGCCACTGACTCTGCTCTCAGCACCCAACCAGGAGTCTGGGAGGCACTGTGCTCTGCTCTCAGCTCCATGCCGGGAGCCCGGGAAGTACATTGCTCCGCTCTCAGCACCCTACCGGGAGTGCAGGAGACACTGACTCTTCTCTCAGCACTCTGCCGGGAGCCAGGGTGGCACCATGCTCTTCTCTCAGCACAAAAAACCGGGAGC
The DNA here is from genome assembly GCA_025583905.1 of Ia io. Taxonomy (NCBI): domain Eukaryota; kingdom Metazoa; phylum Chordata; class Mammalia; order Chiroptera; family Vespertilionidae; genus Ia; species Ia io. Next base: position 27,280,415 of record JAJQQW010000023.1, read on the forward strand.
CCAGGAGGCACTGCCTCTGTTTTCAGCACTTTGGCGATAGCCCAGGAGGCACTGACTCTGCTCTCAGCACCCTGCTGGGAGACTGGGAGGCTCTGACTCTGCTCTCAGCACCCTCCCGGGAGCCTGGGAGGCACTGTGCTCTGCTCTCAGCTTCCAACCAGGAGCCCGGAAGGCACTGGGTCTGTTCTCAGCACCAAACCTGGAGCCCGGAAGTCATTGACTCTGCTCTCAGCAACCTGCCGAGAGCCTGGGAGGCACCATGCTCTGCTCTCAGCACACAACCAGGAGCCCGGGAGCCACTGACTCTGCTCTCGGCACACAACTGTTAGCCTGAGAGGCACTGTGCTCTGCTCCCAGCACCCAACCAGGTGCCCGGGAGGCACTGGCTATGCTCTCGTCCCTCAAATGGTACCCAGCGAGGCACTGACTCAGCTCTGAGCACCATTTTGGGAGCCCGGTAGGCACGGACTCTGCTCTCAGCACCCAATCAGAAGCCCAGAAGTTAATGACTCTGCCCTCAGCACCCTTCCAGGAGCTCAGAAGGCACCGTGCTCTGCTCTCAGCACCCCACTGAGAGCCCTTGAGGCACTAACTCTGCTCTCAGCACCATCACGGGAGACCGGGAGGCACCAAGCTCTGCTCTCAGCACCCATACAAGAGCCCGGGTGACATTGACTCTGCTTTCAGCATCCTACCGGGAGAACGGGAGGCACTGACTTTGCTCTCAGCACCTTGCTGGGAGCCTAGGATGCAATATGCTCTGTTCTCAACACCCAACTGGGAATCCGGGAGGTATTGACTCTGCTTTCAGCACCCTCTCTGGAGCCCGAGAGGCACTTACTCTGCTCTCAGCCAACTACAGGGAGCCCAGGAGACACTGTGCTCTGCTCTCAGCACACAACAGGGAGCCCAGGAGGCACTGACACTGCTCTCAGCACCCTCCCGGTAGTTCGGGAGGCACTGTGCTCTGCTCTCAGCACCCTGCCAGAAGCCCGGGAGGCACTGACTCTGCTCAGAGCACCCAACCAGGAGTCCGGGAGACACTGTGCTGGGCTCTCAGCTCCATGCCGGGCACCCGGGCATCACAGTGCTCTGCTCTCAGCACCCAAATGGGAGCCCGCGAGGCACTGACTGAGCTCTCAGCACCAGTATGGGAGGCCGGGAGGCACTGTGCTTTGCTCTCAGCACCCAACCAGGAGCCAGGAGGCACTGACTCTGCTCTCAGCACCCTGCCGAGATCCCGTGAGGCGCTCACTCTGCTATCAGTACCCTGCGGTGAGCTTGGGAGGCACCATGCTCTGCTTTCAGCACCATGCCTGGAGCCCGCGAGGCACTAACTCTGTCCTCAGCACCCAACTGGGACCCCAGGAGGCACTGAATCTGCTTTCAGCACCCTACCGGGAGCCCGGAAGTCATTTACTCTGCTCTCAGCACCCTGCCTAGAGCTCGGTATGCATTGTGTTCTTCTCTCAGCAGCCTGCCGGGAGCCCGTGAGGCACTGACTCTCCCTAAGCACCCAACAGGGAACTCGGGAGTCACTGTGCTGGGCTCTCAGCACCATGCTGGGAGCCCGGGAATCACTTGCTCTGCTCTCAGCACTCAAACGGTACCCCGCGAGGCACTGACTCAGCTCTCACAACCCTGCCTGGAGTCTGGGAGGCACTGACTCTGCTCTCAGCACCCTCCCGGGAGTCCGGAAAGCACAGACTCTTATCTCAGCATCTAATCGGTAGCCTGGGAGGCACTGACACTTCTCTCAGTACCCGGCCGGGAGCCCAGAAGTCACTGACTCTGCACTCAGCACCCTGCCAAGAGCTCGGAATGCACCATGCTCTGCCATCAACGCCCTACTGGGTTACGGGGAAGGAATGTGCTCTGTTCTCAGAACGCTGTCGGGTGCCCGGAAGGCAAGGTGTTCTGTACTAAGCACCAAACCGGGAGACTGGGAGGTATTGAATCTGCTCTCAACACCCTGCTGGGAGCCCGGGAGACACTGTCACTGCTCTCAGCACCCTGCCAGAAGCCCGGGAGGCACTGACTCTGCTCAGAGCACCCAACCAGGAGTCCGAGAGACACTGTGCTGGGCTCTCAGCACCATGCTGGGAGCCCGGGAGTCACAGTGCTCTGTTCTCAGCACCGAAACAGGAGCCTGCGAGGCACTGACTGAGCTCTCAGCACCAAGCTGGGAGACCGGGAGGCACTGTGCTCTGCTCTCAGCACCCTGCCGGAAGCCCGGGAGGCACTGACTCTGCTCAGAGCACCCAACCAGGATTCAGGGAGACACTGTGCTGGGCTCTCAGCACACAACCTGGAGTCCGGGAGGCCCTGAATCTGCTCTCAGCACCCTACTGGGAGCCCGGAAGTCAGTGACTCTGCTCTCAGCACCCTGCTGAGAGCTTGGTATGCACTGTGTTCTTCTCTCAGCTGCCTGCCAGGAGCCCGGGAGGCACTGACTCTTCTCTAAGCACCCAACAGGGAACTCGGGAGTCACTGTGCTGGGCTCTCAGACAAGCTTCTCTGGATGCCATGTGCCAAGTTCATGGGTCATGCCAGGGAGATCCAGTTGCATTGGAGCTGGAAGGAGGCAGAACCGAGGGAGTGAACTTGGGGACCGAAGATGGGAAGGGGTTAACGATTACCCAGTGGAGGAAGTGTTAGCTTGTCCCTGGGACCTGTTGTGGAGATTTAAATGGGAAGCATAAACCCATGCTTGGCTTTGTCTTGGAGGCATAATCTAAGAGATGGTAATGGAATTGCTTGGCAGGAAGTCTGGGGCCCTGCAGGCATCGCCCAGACCTTAAATGGCATTGCTCTCTGCCCTCCCCTCCCCCAATCCTTCCCACCCTACCCAGCTGCTCTGCTGAGGACAATCCCAGTGAGTAATGGGACTGTGATGAGAGAGCAGCCTGCACTGGCATTAGGGCCTGGTGTCCACACTAACCGGGTGCCCTGGAGGAGGTTGAGGGGGGGAAGGTTTGTCTGGAGTAGGAGTGGGGGTTCTAAGAGAGACAGCTCTGGTTTCAATTGTCTCCATTCTGACAGGTTGGAGTGACCTTTGAGGACATTGCCCTGTACTTCTCCAAGGAGGAATGGAGCATCCTTGATGAGGGTCAGAGACAGCTGTACCCTGAATGTGATGCTGGAGAACTTTGAACTTCTGTCCTCGCTGGGTAAGACCCTCACTCTCACCAGTGACCTGGACTTGGCTTTGGGATTTCCCAGGCCCCATCTCCCAGGGTGTGCTCTGTCCTCCCATGTAGACTGTGGTTCTGCTTGATTTTCCAGTTTCCTGGGTAGTTGCTGTCCTGAGGAGGGTGGGTCTGTAGCCATTGCTCCCTTCTATTCCTGAAGTCCCAATTCTCCCCGCTGTACTACATTCACAGGGAAGGACTTGTGGTTGGTAGTGTTGCAGGAAGCCTGAGGGATTCCACCTTGATCAGTGAGGAAAGCATTTTCTATATTCCTGTTGGGCATGTGTATATATTTTTGTAAAATTGTCTCTACATCCTTATCCTGTTTGTTAACTATATTTTTTGGTTAAATAGTCTTTTGAATACCTTATATATGTTATATATTAATTGCTTACAACATACAGGAACACATTATTTTGCATGTGCTTAAAGTGCTTTGTAGATATTACCCCCCCCCACACCCTCTTTTCTACAAAATCTATGTTTTTGACAATCCAGCATTCAGCAGGTCTAGTGCCACCATGTTTCTAGCTATCTTAGATGCTTGTGTTACTAGTGCTTAGCAAGTAAAAATTGTTAATGAAGTTATATAGACTTTGCTTTTGAGGCAGAGTCATTGCATTGTTATTAGCCTGAAGTATAGTATTAACATACCTTCATTATTGCCGGGAAACTGCAACTATTTGTGTTAATTTTTGTCCATATCGCAATAGTTGCTTTATTGTACTGATCAGAACCGAATCCACAACATTTCCAAGGTATTCCTTCATATAGTTTGCAAGTGTTTTCTTCTGTTCTCTAGATTGCTCTTTCATTTCATTTTGTTTATTGGCGTTGTGCTGTGAAGACGCTATTTTTCTTTATTTGTTGCAGTGTGGACTGCTTATTTTTCTATTCTGTGTGGTGGTTGGTGTGACATTCAGAAAATCCTGTCCAGAACAAATCTCAAAAACTTTTTCTCAAGGTTTTCCTGAGGAATTTTCAGTTTTAGCGCTCACATTTAATTCTGTCCTGCATGTTGAGTTACATTTTATTAGTGGTATCTAGTATTGTTGTTTTACATATGAATGTCAATTCTTGAAGAAACTATCTTTCCTCTCTTCTGTGACTTGCAGCTTTGTCAAAGGTCACTTAAAAGTATGTGCCTGGGTTAAAAGTATGTGCCTGGGTTAAAAGTATGTGCCTGGGTTAAAAGTTTGTGCCTCGGTTTATTTTTATATTTTCTGTTCTGTTCTGTTTATATATGTATCTGTGTTTCTCCAGCAACACACTGTTTGGTTGCTTTCTCTTTGTAATAAATTGAAGTCAGGAAGTGTGATGCCACCAGCTTTGTCCTCGCTCAGGCTTGCTTTTGTTAATGGAGGTCTTTTGATTCCATTTCCAGATTTTTTTATTCATTTATTTGTAAAATACCATTGGAGTTATTGGGATTGTATTTAATCTGTAGTTTGCCTTGTGTAATATAGCTATCTCCTCTATATTTCATTTTCAGACCCATGAACACAGGTTGTCTTTCAACTGATTTGTGCTTTTGCCATTCCGTTCATCACTGTCTTATAGTACTCACTGTACAGATGTTTCACATTTTGTTTGAATTTATTCCTGTGGATTTTATTGTTTGGATGCTATTGTAAATTTGATTACCTTCTTCATTTTCCATCAAAGAATGAATTATTAGTGTGTAGAAATGGAACTGTTTGTATGTTTATTTTACATCCTGTCATTTTTATGAATTTAATTCTTTATTCTTCTGTTATCTTCACCCGAATAGTGAGGATGTTTTCCATTTATTGTTCTTTTTAGAGAGAGAGTGGGAGAGAGAGAGAGAAACATCCATTGGCTGCCTCCCACATGTGGCTCTACTGAGAGTAGGGAACAGACCTGCAATTTAAGTACCTACCCTTGACTGGGAATAGCCATAGCCCTCCAGTGCACAAGCCAGCACTCTCATCAGTGTACAGTGGCTAGGGGGATATTTATTTATTCTTTAAAGGATTTATGTGTTTATTTATTTAAATATATGCATTTTTTGTTTCCTAGAGCAGTAGTTCTCAACGTTCTTAATGCCGCAACCCTTTAATACAGTTCCTCATGTTGTAGTGACCCCCAACCATAAAATTGTTTTTGTTGCTACTTCATAACTGTAATTTTGCTACTGTTATGTATTGTAATATAAATATTTGATATGCAGGATGTCTTAGGCGACCCCTGTGAAAGAGGTCGTGACCCACAGGTTGAGAACCGCTGTCCTAGAGGAAGAGGAGAGTGAGATAAAAACATCAATGATGAGAGAGAATCACTCATCAGCTGCCTCCTGCATGACCGCCACTGGTGATTGAGCTCGCAACCAGTGCAGGTGTCCTAACAAGGAATCCAATTGTGACCTCCTAGTTCATGAGTCAATGCTCAATCAGTGTGATACACGGGGGGCAGCATTTCTTTATTGATTTTAGAGACAGGAAGGGAGAGAGAAAGAAAGAAAGCGAGTGAAGGATTGATGTGCTATTCTACCCATCTATGCATTCATTGGTCCCCTATATGTGCCCTGATAGGGGATCAAACACACAATGCTGGTGCATTGGGACCACACACTCAACAACTGAGCCACCTGGACAGGGCTCTGAATTTGTTTATTAATTTCGGGAGCTCACAGTGGGATCTTGACAAATTTCTCTATGGAGGGTCATGTCATCTGGTAACACCAACATCTCTTATGATGCATTGTGGATCCTAGTGACAGGTGTCATGTCTTATCTTTCATGTATTTTATTTTTTTTACTTATTTGAGTCTTGGTTTTTTTGTTTCTTTATTTTTGCTTTAGTGTAACTTAAGGCTTGCACATTTTTTATATTTTTTTTTCTTAAATATACCTTTTAGGTATTCCATTCTTTTGTCTTGTCTCCTTTTTCATTTTTGTCTGATATTGATGGTTTCTGTCCTTTGAAACCTTCGGGTTTACTTTCCTCTTGTGTTTCCAGTTTCCTGAGATGCCATGTTCGGTTCTTTGAGATCTTTTGTGACAATGTAGGCATTTATGTCTATAAAATTTCCCCTTAGAGTTACATTTTCTGAATGTTATACATAAGCTTTGTAGGTTGTCTTATTTACTTTGCCTCTAGACTTTTTAAAAAAATCTTTATTGTTCAGATTATTATAGTTGGTCCTCTTTTTTCCTTACATAGCTCCCTTCCGCCCGGCTTCCACCCCATCCCAACTCATGCCCTTGCCCCTCCCCCACCACTCTCCTCATCCATAACTGTATGATTTTTGTCCAGTCTCGTCACACACCCCCACGTCCCTTTCCCCCCTGAGGATTGTCAGCCTACTCCCTTTCTATGCCCCTTATTCTATTATATTCACCAGATTATTCTGTTCATCAGATTTGTTATTCACTTGATTTTTAGATTCACTTGTTGATAGATATGTATTTGTTGTTCATAAGTTTTATCTTTACTTTTTTTTTCTTCTTCCTCTTCTTAAAGAATACCTTCAAGCATTTCATACTGGGGATGTGCCCACAACCACAGTACATACCCTTGACCGAATCAAACTTGGGACCCTTGAGTCTGCAGGCCAACGCTCTATCCACTGAGCCAAATGGGTTAGGGTGCTTTATTTATTTAGTTAACTAGTTATTATTAACCCTTGTTTTTGACATTAGGTATCTTCAAATGTGTTTGCTCACCCAGTTTCCTGTCATCCTTTCTATGCAGTTGTTCTTTTATGGTGTTCTGTGTATTACTGCTGGTCTTCATGGTACTCTTTTTTTTTAATAAATATATTTTATTGATAAATATATTTGATGATTTTTTTTACAGAGAGTAAGGGAGAGGGATAGAGAATTAGAAATATCAATGAGAGAGAAACATCAAATAGCTGCTTCCTGCACACACCCCACTGGGTAGTGCCCGCAACCAAGGCACATGCCCTTGACTGAATCGAACCTGGGACCCCTCATTCTGCAGGCTGACGCTCTATCCACTGAGCCAAACCGGTTAGGGTTATTTTATTGATTTTTAACATAGAGGAGGGGGGGGGGCGGGAGAGAGAGTTAGAAACATCGATCAGAGAGAAAAATCAATCAGTTGCCTCCTACACACCCCCTACTAGGGATGTGCCTGCAACCAAGGTACATGCCCTTGACTGGAATCGAACCTGGGACTCTTGAGCCTGCAGGCTGATGCTCTATCCACTGAGCCAAATTCATGGTATTCTTATTCCCATTTCCTGTGGGTTGGTTTTTTTTTCATGGATAGCCATCTACTTGGGGAAAGATTCTCTATCTCTGATTCTGCCATCTTGCTGATGTCACTCTCATAGGTCTTTTGTCTGTGATCTCCTTTGTGCTTTGTTGTTCTACCAGAGTGCTGACCATCCATCTTTTTAAGATTGGCATCATTTATCCCATCTCAACTAGGATGTAAGAGGCAAAATCATTTATGCATCACAGAAGAAACATGACTTTATCCATGACAGGGTAGACCTGAGGCACCTTTGCCTTGGTGAAGAGCTGTGGGGGTAGTTTTGATGCCTGGGCTTTGTTTCATTCATAACTAGGAACCCATTTTGTTCAACAATGTCTTGTTACCATTGCCCACTCACCCAATTCTACTTCTTCTTGCTTAATGGTGACACTTTGCGTACGACTCAGTTTTTAATAGTGATCATTCTACACTGATTCCCAGCGCACAGATAACCTTAACCTCTCTAAACTTTGCACCTCTACCTTTCACACACCTTGCTTTACTGCATTCCAATGTTGTTCCATGCCTGCAGAGCCTTAGAGTGCACACGTGTTATATTGACGCTGAACATCGCGTGCTCTTATAGTATTGTCTACATAAACTCACATCGCCAGCATGAAAAGTCCGAAACGAAGCCATTTGTGGAGTAGTAACGAGTAGACCCTGCCTGTCTTCTTTTTGTCACAGCCTATGATTCTGTCCTACCTTGGTGAGATTTTCATCATCCAGTGACCTTTTGGGCCATGTTATATATAACAGCCATTTCCTGAGAGTCTGACTTACTTGTCTTGAAAATCATTGTATGGAATCATGTCCAGTCATTGCAGATAAACATTTGTAATAAACACATTCTGTTTTTATCCGGTCAACATGCACTTCACCTACATTTATTTTTTTTCAGGTTGCTGCTGTGGAGAAGAGAATGTGGAGGCCCCGCCTGAACAGAAGGTTTCAGTAAGAGTGTCACAGGCAAGGAATCCCAAGGTAGCCTTGTCTTCCCAGAAGAGCCAACCCTGTGAGAGTTGTGAGCTAGTTTTGGGAAACATTTTCCACTTGACTGAGCTGCAGGAAACACAACATGGACAGATACTGTTGAGATGTGGTGCATGTGCAAAACGATTTTATTTCAGTGCAAAATTTCACCAGCATCATGTGAGAGAGAAGCTTTTCATTAGAGGTGTGGAAAGGAATTCATGTGCAAACAGCTTCGATTTCAATGTGTCCCAGAATCGTTTCACATGCGGGGAGGTTGGGCAGGGTGTTCTTACTGGGTCAGGACCTCTCCACCTAAAGGCTACTCAGACCAGGGACAGTCCAACTGCAATTTTGACGTGTGGGATGACATTTGAAAGGAGAAACAATTATTACAGTAGAAAAGAATGTAAGGAAGACATTAGTTGTACCCACACGTTTATTCAGGAAAAATGTGTCCATCTTGGAAGTCGGTGTTTTGTGTCCTCTGAATGTGGAAAATATATTACTAAATTATCTATCTTTCATTATCAACAGCGAGGTCACACTAGAGAAAAGCCTTATCACTGCAGTGAATGTGGGAAATATTTTACCAGGATCGGTGATCTTCACTGTCATCAGAGAGTTCATACAGGAGAAAAGCCTTATACAGGCAGTGAGTGTGGAAAATCTTTTACATGTAGCAGTACTGTCCAATATCATCAAGGAGTTCACACTGGAGAAATGCCTTATCAATGCAGTGAATGTGGAAAATATATTACCTTTAAGACCGACTTTCATCATCATCTGATAGTTCATACGGGAGAAAAGCCTTATAAATGCAATGAATGTGGAAAATCTTTTAAACGAAGAAAAGGTCTCCAATATCATCAGAGAGTTCACAGGGGAGAAAAGCCTTATAAATGCATTGAATGTGGAAAATCTTTTACAAGTAGCACTGGTCTCCAATATCACCAGAGAGTTCACACTGGAGAAAAGCCTTATCAGTGCAGTGAATGTGAAAAAATCTTTTACCTCTAAGACCATCCTTCATCAACATCGGAGAGGTCATACCGGAGAAAAGCCTTATCATTGCAGTGAATGTGGAAAATCTTTTACATGGAGAAGTGCTCTCCAATGTCATCAGAGAGTTCACTCTGGAAAAAAGCCTTATCAATGCAGTGAATGTGGAAAATCTTTTACCACTAAGAGAATACTTCATCATCATCATCATCAGAGAGTTCACACAGGAGAAAAGCCTTATAAATGCAGTGAATGTGGAAAATCTTTTTGCTCTCCAATGTCATCAGAGAGTTCACACTGGAGAAAAGCCTTTATCAATGCAGTGAATGTGGGAAAAATCTCTTACCACTCAGAGAATACTTCATCATCATCGTCTGAGAGTTCATACAGGAGAAAAGCCTTATAAATGCAGTGAATGTGGGAAATCTTTTCTTGCTAGTAATGACCTTCATCGTCATCAGGGAGTTCATATAAGAGAAAAGCATTATAAATGCAATGAATGCGGAAAATCTTTTAAACGTGGCAGTGATCTCCAGTATCATCAGAGAGTGCACACTGGAGAAAAGCCTTATCAATGCAGTGAATGTGAAAAATCTTTTACATGGAGCAATGCTCTCCAATATCATAAGAGAGTTCACACTGAAGAAAGCCATTATGAGTGCAATAAATGTGAGGTATCTCTCAGCAAAATTTCTCAATTCATGCTGCACCTATGAGTCCAAATGTGAGAAATTTCTTTGATGTGTAGGAAATGTTTTTTTTTAGTACTTAATAATAAAAGAAAATTTGTGAATCCTCATTTTTCTGAATTGTATCCCATATATTTAATCACATATATTATGTAAAGTTCCCATAAGTGTTTTTTTTTCTGTTTGTTTGTTTTTATGTTGGAACACTATGTAATTATGTTGCACTTTCTAACATACAGAGATGTACTGCCAGATCTATGTCATTGCATATTTCTGTTGCTGACGGTTTTTTCCCTGAACTACCTATAAGGTCCCTACAGATGGCATCAATCACCATCCTTATGTGCCCAGGGAAACTAATTCTGTTGTCTAATTTGTTGAAGAAAATTAGGAATACCTGAGCCCTTGATTCTTACTTGTTGCCCTGTCATGAGTTTTCCCATAGGACTGATTACCGTTGGTGCCAGCAAACATAATGTTGCAGAGGGACTGCCATTTTCAGGGACATGCTTTGCCTGAATGCTGTTGATGAATTTATTGAGTGCCTCCATCATCAGTGGAAGAACTGCCAGTCTCATGTCTCTTTGGTTTGTAAAATAATGAATGCTTTTTCCTAAGACTTCTTTAATCTTGGGTGTTATATTTACTGTGTGGGTTAGCTTATAGGAAGATCTGGGTTCTCCAAGCATGATGAGGTGAAAAATTTTGTGGGGGTCTCAAATATTTTTGCCCTTGGAGGAACAGTATGGTGTAGAAATTAGCTCAGCAATTTTGGCAAATTTACATTGTGCCCATATTTTCCTTGGAAGCACTGTGTACTTTCTAATCTTCATGTGATTTCTGGATGCTTTGAGACACAGAGATCCCTCCAAAGAGGGGGTTGCTGTGACAACCTCAATGATGTCTGGGAGCATGAATTTCTTTTATTGTTTTCAAGGGATGCCAATACATGTGAAGGGAATCTGTTGTCCAGGTGTTGCAAAGAGCCATATACCCTAACACCTACACCTACAATTTCACTGGTGATGGTCTGTGATTTGAGCACCATAGCAGTGAGGGAAACCCTTTCACTGTAGAAACACTGACCTAATTTTTTTAAAAATATATTTTATTGAGTTTTTACAGAGAGAAAGGGAGAGGGATAGAGAGTTAGAAACATCGATGAGAAGAAGAAACATTAATCAGCCACCTCCTGCACATCCCCCACTGGGGATGTGCCTGGAACCAAGGTACATGCCCTTGACCAGAATGTAACCTGGGACCTTTCAGTCCGCAGGCTGACGCTCTATCCACTGAGCCAAACCAGTTTTGTCCTGACCTAATTTTTGTTGGGCAAGACTGCGGCCCATTAGATGGAATGGTCCTCATCTAAATATGCATCCAGGAATTATTTTGAGGAAAAGACTACAAGAGCTGTGTGTACACAGATGTGAGGTTCTCCAGCGATGTTTATCTTCTGTGGAGCAGTCATTGTCATTGATTATAATCAGGATGTTTTGTGGCTCCTGTAGCTTCTCAGATGTTCCCATCAGAGCCATTGATGTGCTGGCAGGAATACAAAGATGGAGACAAAGGCTGTCTTTAGTCCAGGGATGTGGCTTTTGTGGGTTTGGGTGAAAGTTCTTCATTGTTTGTTACATTTTCTCTCATTGAGATGAGACTCTCACCCAGAGGGCATAAGGATGTGGATTGAATATAATGTTGCCAAACCTGTTCTTCCAGAATTGTTCAACATACATTTGTTTTATCTTGAACCATTGTTAACAGCTATAATGAGTAAATTACATGCCTTAAGTATAGTGTTTCATAAATCTTGACATGTGCATGAAACTGAAACCACCATTACAGTCATAATGCTGACCATATCTGTCTCTGTGTAATTGCTTCATTACTTCTTTTAACCTCTCCCTGTTCTTCACAGCTTTCCTAGTTTCCATGGATCAACATTCCATTTTCATAGAGAACTTTATTTTTCTAAGTGTTTTTCTGCTTTATGTGTCATAAATACTTGGAGATTTATTAAATTTACACTAATAAATCATGTTTTTTTTCTGATAGATGTCCTTATCATTGTTATATCACCTTCAGTTTGTCCATTTTCATAAATATTTGGTTATTTCTAATAAAGCTGGTACAAACATTTCTGTATAATTTCTTGTATGTATATAAGTATAATTTACCTTTGTGAAAAATGAAGTGCATAATCTGTTTTTTTTTTTATCTAGATGAATGTTTAATTTTACTGAGATTAGCAAATTGAGATCTAAATGGAAAATACCACCATGGCCGGTGTGGCTCAGTGCTTGGTCATCATCTCATGTAGCACAGGATGTGATGTGAATTTGATTGCCAGGCGGGGATATGTGCTGAGTTGTGGGCTAGATCCACAGAAGTGGGTGTGCAGGAGGTCGCTGGCCAATATGGCACTGTTCCATCAATATTCTCTCTCTCTCTCCCATTATCTCTCTAAAAATTAATAAACTATTCTTTTTAAAAAAAAAAGTATATTTTATTATTTTTTTTTACAGAGAGGAAGGGAGAGGGAGAGAGAACTAGAAACATCGATGAGAGAGAAACATCAATCAGTGGCTCCCTCCCTGCAACCCCACCACCACCGGGCATGCGCCAGCAACCAAGGCACATGCCCCTGACCAGAACTGATCCCGGGACTGCTCAGTCCACAGCCCGAAGCTCCATCCACTGAGCCAAACCAGCCAGGGCTAATCAACTATTCTTTAAAAATGAATAATAAACCTTATCCTAGCCGGTTTGGATCAGTGGATTGAGCATCTGTCTGCAAACTGAAGGGTCCCAGATTCGATTCTGCCCAAGGGCACATGTCTGGGTTGGGGGCTGAATCCCCAGTAGTGGTTGTGCAGGAGGTGCCATCAATGATTGACTCTCCTCTCCCTCTCTGAAATCAATAAGGAAATAAGTAAAAAAAACGAAAAACATCAGTGTGTATGAGCATGTCTCACTAAGAATGGAGTGACTCAACTCAATAATAGCCTGGCTCTATGGTATGCTAATATTTAAATTTTTTTTTTTTTTTTTTAAAATATATTTTTTATTGATTTCTGAGTAGAAGGGAGAAGGAGGGAGAGATAGAAACATCAATGATGAGAGAGAATCATTGATTGGCTGCCTCCTGCACACCCCACACTAGGAATCGAGCCTGTAACCCACGCATGTGCCCTTGACTGGAATCGAACCTGGGACCCTTCAGTCCGCAGGCCAAAGCCCTATCCACTGAGCCAAACCAGCCAGGTCTAAAGATTGTAAAAAAAAAAATTAATAAACTAACTGATAGTACTTTTTTGCATTTTTCCAGTAGTGTGTGAGGGATTCACATTCTTCACATTCTAGAGGATATTTTGTTTGGTCAATCATTCTTTATTTAAACATTTTATTTTGTAAGTTCATCATGCTACCTCACTGGTTGGTTGTACTTTTTCTAGAAATTTATGGTGAGTCTTTTCTCAGATGTATATTTGCTGTGCTGTGTCTGCATCTTTGTTAAAACTTCTGATCATATGTTCTGCCTAATGTTTTATGAGTTTTGGCAATTTTCTTGAACAAAAAGACAATGGAATAACAAATATCAATGTTAGAATTTCACTCATTTTGTTCCTTTTTGCTTTAGGAAATAAATTTTTGTATTTGTATAGAGTGTTTTAAATTTTTTTTTACCTTTTAAAGATATATTTTTATACATTTTTAAATTTAAAAATTTTTTTTATTGATTTCAGAGAAGAAGGGAGAGGGAGAGAGATAGAATCATCAATAATGAGAGAGAATCACTGATGGGCTACCTCCTGCACTCTGATGTTGGGAATGGACCCCACAACCCAGGCATGTGCCCTGATGATAAATCAAATGGGGGGCATCTTTGTGCATGCACTGATGCTTAACCACTGTGCCATACCAGCTGGATTTTTGTTTTTTGTTTTTAAATGTTATGTAGAATTCAGTGAACAATTTTAATTTTAACCCTCATTTTAACATTCTCCACCACCTTCAGAAGAGCAACCTTAAGAAACATTCTCAGGACAGGAACCCTTCAATTCCCCAGTGCCAACAAGAACCTTTGTTTTTAAGGGCTTTTGAAAAAGAACTGGGGCCTTTCTGAACCCACTGACCCACCTGTAGGGAGGCAGTACTGTGGGCTCTAAGGTCTCAGTGTTGGGCCTCCAACCTGGAATCTCCAGGAGACTCACTACAGCTCCCTGCACCTCAGCTGGCTAAATGTGACATGATGCTATAACAGGACTTAGTTAGGACTGGGAGGATCAATAAAAGTTGCAAACTTAGTACTTGCCTGGGCCAGGGTTCCAGAGATTACTTTCTGAGCATTTTCTCTTTTCTTCTTTTTTTTTTTTTTAACATTTTTATTGATTTCTGAGAGAAAGGAAGAGGGAGAAAGAGATAGAAACATTAATGATGAGAGAGAATCATTGATTGTCTGCCTTCTGCACACCCCCTATTGGGGATCAAGCCTGCAACCCAGGCATGTGCCCTTGACCAGAATCGAACCCTGGTCCCTTCAATCCGCAGGCTGATGCTCTATCCAATCAGCCAAATCAGCTAGGGCTGAGCACTTTCTCCTTTAATTCTCACATAAACCTGGGAAGTTTAAACTGATATTGAAATGTTGGGAACATCCTTGATTACAGAAATGAGGAAGATTTTCCAAGTTTACTTAATAATGCCAGGGCTGACCAGAAGACTATGAGTGATGGATGAATGATTACTCTGCCATGTTTTTTTGTGAAAGAGAGGGCTAAGGGGCTGCCTACATATCAGAACCAAACAGCCCCGTTCATCTGCCTCTTTAGGCTTTTATTGTAGCAAATTCTTGAGTTAAAATTAACTATCAGATACTATCAGTAGGGTAAGCATCCTGGAGAACACACATGAGTCAGCAGTGTCCTTTAAGCAAGGACAAGTAAAGACTAAGCATAAAGATTCTGGTAAACACCCAGAGCCTTGCACGTAAACAGACTTGCTCCCCCACAAAACAAGTGTCAGATATAAAGGCTGGATTGCAACCCAGTGTTGGGCCTGGATTGCCAGTGGGGAAAAGGGCCTGGCTGTAGGCTAGATCATTAGAAGGTGTGTGCACAAGGCTGCTTGTCTAGGTTGCACTCTCACATAGATGTTTCTCTCCCACTCTCTAATTTTTTCTCTAAAAATCAGTACAATATTCTTGAAAAAATGAATATAAATTGATTGTGCATTTTTGCATTATACTAGCAGTATGTGAGGGTTCACATTGTCCACATCCTAGAGAATATTTTCTTTGGTCAATCATTCTTTGTTTAAACTTTTTTTTTCTTTTAACTTTGTTGCACTTCCTCTATTGCTTTTTTATTGTATTTTTTTCTAGGAAATTAAGGTGAATCTTATCACAGATGTGCATTTGCTGTGTATGTATCTTTGTTAAAACATCTGATCCTCCAGACAGGTCCAGATGAAACAGGAAGTGATATATTTAGGCACTTGTAAAACAAATAGTTGGTGTGAGACCAAGTTTTGTTGTTCCTCAGAATTTATCCCATCACGCTCTTGCATATATGTTCTGACCCCTCTACATACTTTACATGACACTTTTTGTATTTTCTGGGATATTGTATTTTTTTTCCCAAGAATATGACATATATCTGGACAATAAGTTTACATAATTTTTTGTTGTTGTTACCCCTCAATCTCAGTGATTTTTCCATTGATTTTTTAGAGAGTGGAAGGAAGGTGAAGAGACACACAGAAAACATCTGTGTGTGAGAGAGAAATCCTTTGGTGGCCTTCCACACATGACCTCACCTGGCTGGGTTCTGAGCCCCCAATGAGGTACAGGCCCTTGCCCAGAAAGAAAGCCTTGACACCTCAGTCCACAGGCCAAGGCTCCATCATTTGAGCCGAAGTATTTGTTGTATAGAAGGCTACCATGCTGGCACCATTCAAGGTTTGGAAAGTGGGCATCTGTACTGAGATAAAGGTTTTAGATCCTAGGGTCTCACAACCTTGCTTGGAAATAATTATTTCACCTGTTAATGCAGTTCCAGTGTCTGCATGTGGAATGAACATTATTTATGGAAGAGAATACTGCTAGAGCAAACTATATACAGGCATAATGGAGTTATTCAATGAGCAGTGCTTAGATAGCTAGAAGACAAAAGCCTCTATGAAGCTGAGTACAGGTAGGTCTCAAGAGGTGGTAAATTAAAGGCACTGATTCCCAAGAGATGAGAGAATTAACTTAGATATGGCTATGCTGAAACATTGGCTACAATGAAATTCTTTTTCCTACAAATGTGAGACCTGGTCATTCATGACAACTTGAGGAAAATATAGTGAGCTGAGAAAATATAATACAGTGTGAGCAAAAAAATTTAAAACCGTGGAAGAAAAGCCACAGCATGATGTTTCATGGCTTCAACCATCTTTTACTAAGGATCCCATTTGCTTCTGAGGCTGAACTGTGCTGTGTTACACAGCAGTGCATAAAGACACATGTTCCCAACAAGGCTTGTTCAAAGGCTTTGTGGATGAAAGGAGATATTGACAGCAATACAATCATAGTAGGAGACTTTAATAACCCACTATCTCCATTGGACAAATCCTCTAAACAAAAAATCACCAAAGAAACATCAATCCTAAATTACTCACTAGACCAGATGGAATTAATTGACATCTTCAGACATTTCACCCCAAAGCCACAGACTATACATTCTTCTTAAGTGCACATGGGTCATTTTCAAAGATAGACCATATGTTAGGTCATAGGCAAAGTCTCTTCAAATTCAAGAAGATATAGATCATATCAAGCATCTTCTCAGATCACAGTGGCATAAAACTGGAAGTCAACTACAACAAAAACAATCAAAAAATCAAACACTTGGAGACTAAACAGCATGCTATTGAACAATGACTGGGTTACCAGATAGATCAAGGAATAAGTAAAAAACATCATGGCAACAAATGACAATAAAAACACAACAATCCAAAATCTATGGGACACAGCGAAAGCAATCTTGAGAGGGAAGTTCATAGCTCTACAAGCCTACTACAAAAAACAAACAATGGTGACAAATTACCTAATCCTACAACTCAAGGAGTTAGAGAGCAACAAGAAAAGCCCAGTGTAAACAGAAGGAAGGAAATAATAAAGATAAAAGCAGAGATAAAGGACATTGACACCAAAAAAAAACCAAAAAAAAAAAACAAAAAACAAAAGATCAACAAAACCAAGAGCTGATTCTTTGAAAGGACAAATAAGATTGATGAACCTCTAGCCAGGCTCACCAAGAAGCAAAGAGAGAAGACCCAAATAAACATAATCAGAAATGAAAGAAGCGAAATAACAGCAGACCCCACCAAAATACATAGAATTGTTAAAAAATACTATGAATAACGCTATTTTAACAAACTGGACACCTCAGAGGAAATGGACATATTCCTAGAAAAATATAACCTTCCAAAACTCAATCAGGAAGAATCTAAACATCTCAATAGGCTGATAACTATGGAAGAAATTGAAGCAGTCATCAAAAAACTTCCAGCAAACAAAAGTCCAGGGTCAGACGGCTTCACAGGGGAATTTTACCAAACATTCAAGGAAGAACTAAAACCTATCCTCCTCAGACTATTCCTAAAAATTCAAGAGGAAGGAACACTTCCAAGCTCATTCTATGAAGCCAACATCACCCCAATACCAGAACCAGATAAAGAAAACACAATGAATGAGAATTACAGGCCAATATCCCTCATGAATATAGATGCCAAAATTCTTAAAAAAAATTATAGCAAATCGGATCCAACACTACATCAGAAAGATTATATACCAGGAATGTATTCCAGGAATGCAACGATGGTACAATATCAAAAAAAATCAATAAACGTGATACATCACAAAAACAAATTGAGAGATAAAAATCAGAGTCATATCACTTGATGCAGAAAAAGCATTTGACAGAACTGCTTATCAAAGTTCGCATTGTTGATCAGTTGTTAGAATTCGACCACCATTGTTTGGACTTAATGAACAATGGCATTTTTTGGGATTGGCAACGACGAAAACATTTTGTAACTGTCTCTCAGACGATACACATCGTACTGCGTGCTAGTAAGCTAGTTAAACAAGTGATGTTATTACAAATCAGCTATTCAGATAATTTAGGTAAGTAATTTATTTATTTATTTCATAAATATATAAATTTTCTTGAATTTAGCAGACAGTACTCGTATTATTTATATTTTATAGTGGCGGCAAAAAGTCTAACGCCGGCCTTGAAAGTGACACTTACGACTTATGTTAATCAAGAACACCCCCCCCCCCCGCTTTACCAATGTTAAAATCTGGTCACCTTATCTTAAATATGTCCTTAAAGGATGAATTATCTTTCACTATTATAATTACAGTAGCATCTTTACATTAACAAAAACACCAGGTACTTTGCCGGGATTCAAGTCTGCCACAGTTTTAAAAGTGTATTTATCTTTATTGATGTTCAAGTAAAAATTAAACAACAGAATTCGATTTAAAGTTTATATTATACATACTCTTTATTTCAAATATATGCCCCACATTCAACCTGTATAATATAGATTCTATATTATGACGAGCTGCATTGGTCTCACAGATAATGTGTTTTCATAAAAAGGACTCCAGTCCCTTGGAAGTATGGAAACAACCATACTTAGGTAAAAACTGCTGTTTGAATTTTAACCCTGCTATTCTGGCTTCTGCACGCACTTGCTTGCTTGGACAATAGCGTGGTTACCTCAGCTTCCAGACTGAGACCTGGAAACTCACAGAGGTAATTTTCCTGTGCCTGTGGACCAGAACCAGAGGAGATTGATTCCCACTGACTCAGTGGCTCCAGGAGTAGAAACTGTAGATAACCTTTAGAGATTACTGACTCCGCTTGGGTCTGCTTCTGTAGAACCTGCTTTCGCAAGATAGGGCCACATTCCAATAATGTCCAGCAGGGGCTGGGAACCCCGCCCCCCCACAGGCTGTTCCCAGCCTTTAGAATTTAGAACAAAGGAAATTTTTTGTGGTTTGGACCTTTAAAAGGACTGCCTACACCTGGGACAGCTCGGTCGTAAGGGTGGCCACCTGCGTGTGGTGCCCTCACGGCCGTCCTGGCCGGTTCAATAAATCCTTGCCTGCTTTTTTTTAATCAATCAGCAGCCTCCGGTGGTCTTGTTTTTGACTCCAGGGTTCGACCCCACAACACCTTTACCAGGAAAAACGACAACTCTTTTAGCCATTTTCAAGATGTCTCTTTCATGAGGAAGGTCATTTCCCAGTGCCCCTACCAGCAGATGTTGCTGTTTTCCTTGGAGTGATGTGGAGAAACCTTCCATCACCATCTTGGACTCTGGAACCCACATTACCCAGAAGGCCTTGTGTGGAATACCACCAGCTTAGCCAATGAAAGGTCAGAAAAGGTCTTTCTTTTGCCTCATGCGGGAGCGGGGGCAGGACTTGCGGCGCACTCGGGGCGGCTATTGGTCTTCACCCAGAATTTACTCCAGCTCGGGGCGAAGGCCTCCAGCGGGCCGCGGCAGAGGCAGATACTTGGCGGGAGAAGGCCCGAGTCCTTGCCCGCTCAGCTCGCACATGGGAGTGAAGTTCGCTGACACCACCGCCACCGGGTTCCCTATGTCCATAATGGAACAGAGGCCCTTTACTGCCCCTCCCACCACCCCTGCTTCTTACCGGCCGCTCCGGCCTCTCCGGCCTAGATCCGCGCACAGCGTGCAATGGCAATGGCCTTGCTCAGGGGCTCAGCTGAGGTGAGTTCGCGTCCCCCTCCCCGCCACAGCGGCCCTCCCCGCCTCCTTACACTCCACCCAGCAGCCTGGGGTCAGGGTGAAGTATGGTAGCAACCATACTTAGGTAAAAACTGCTGTTTGAATTTTAACCCTGCTATTCTGGCTTCTCTGCACGCACTTGCTTGCTTGGACAATAGGGTGGTTACCTCAGCTTCCAGACTGAGACCTGGAGACTCACAGAGATAATTTTTCTGTGCCTGTGGACCAGGACTACAGGAGATTGATTCCCACTGACTCAGTGGCTCCAGGAGTAGAAACTGTAGATAACCTTTAGAGATTACTGACTCCGCTTGGGTCTGCTTCTGTAAAAATCTGCTTTCGCAAGATAGGGCCACATTCCAATAATGTCCAGCAGGATGTTGCTGGGAGCAGCCCTGCGGGCTGTTCCCAGTCTTTAGAATTTAGAATTTAGAACAAAGGAAAATTTCTGTGGTTTGGCCCTTTAAAAGGACTGCCTACACTTGGGACGGCGCGGTCGTGAGGGTGGCCACCTGCGTGTGGTGTCCTCGCGGCTGTCCTGGCCAGTTCAATAAATCCTTGCCTGTTGTTTTTTTTTTAATCAATCAGCAGCCTCTGGTGGTCTTATTTTTGACTCCAGGGTTCGACCCCATAACAAGGGCGCCTGTCACGTCCTGCAGCTCAGGTCCCGGTCAAGGACCCCAAGGAAGGTGAAGGGGAGAGAGGAGTGTTGTGAGATCTGAGGACACAGGAAGTGCAGAGCAGAGTGGACAGGGGTGACTTGTATCTGAAATTCCCCTGCGGATGTGGGTGGTGAGTATTGAATCCAAGGTCAGAGACGGGCAGGGAGGATTTCAGAGCCGCCTGCCCTGCTCTCCCCAGGCTGTGGGGTCCATCAGGAATCAGGTTGTGCCAGATCTTTCTGAAACCTCTCAAGCACTCTCTGGGTGCCATAGGCCAAGGTCATGGGCGAGTCCAGAGAGGTCCTGTGCTGTGGAGCAGGAAGGGGGCAGAGCTGAGACAATGAACCTGGGGTCTGAAGTTGTGATGAGGTCTAGACATTACACAGTGGTGTGCACATCTGGAGGAAGTGTGAGCTGATGGTACTGGAAACCTTGTATTGGGACTTTAAAAAAATAGTTTTTAAAAAATTGATTTTAGAGAGGAAGGCAGAGAGGAGAGAGAAAGAGAGAAAAAAAACATCTATTTTTTTTTAAACATCTTTTTTTTTAAAAAAAAAAAAAATTAATAAATATTTGTTGTTCAGATTATTACAATTGTTTCTCCTTTTTTCCCCCTATATCTCCTCTCCACCCAGTTCCCCCCCCTCCTCTGCCCTTACCTCTCCCTTGCTGTCCTCATCCATAGGTGTATGATTTTTGTCCAGTCTCTTCCCGGACCCCCCCCCCCCGGCTCCCCCAAAGACACCCCTTTCCCCCTGAGAATTATCAATCCACTCCCATTCTATGCCCCTGATTCTATTATATTCACCAGTTTATTCCGTTCCTCAGATTTTTTTTAATTCACTTGACTTTTAGATTCACTTGTTGATAGATATGTATTTGTTGTTCATAATTTTTATCTTTACTTTTGTCTTCTTTTTCCTCTTTTTAAAGAATACCTTTCAGCATTTCATATAATACTGGTTTGGTGGTGATGAACTCCTTTAGTGTTTTCTTATCTGTGAAGCTCTTTATCTGCCCTTCAATTCTGAATGATAACTTTGCTGGGTAGAGTAATCTTGGTTGTTTGTTCTTGCTATTCATCACTTTGAATATTTCTTGCCACTCCCGTCTGGCCTGCATAGTTTCTGTTGAGAAATCAGCTGATAATTATATAGGTGCTCCCTTGTAGGTAACTAACTGTTTTTTTCTCTTGCTGCTTGTAAGATTCTCTCTTTGTCTTTTCCCCTTGGCATTTTAATTATGATGTGTCTTAGTGTGGTCCTCTTTGGATTCCTTTTGTTTGGGGTTCTGTGCGCTTCCTGGACTTGTATTTCTTTTACCAGGTGGGGGAAGTTTTCAGTCATTATTTCTTCAAATAGGTTTTCAGTGTCTTGCTCTCTCTCTTCTGGCATCCCCATAATTCTGATGTTGGTATGCTTGAAGTTGTCCCAGAGGCTTCTTACACTATCTTCAACTTTCTGAATTCTCTTCTCTTCTTCTTGCTTCTCTGGAGGCGTGTCCTTTGCCTCTTTGTATTCCAAATCTTTGACTTGATTCTTGCGTTCCTCTAGTCTGCTGTTGGGTTTCTGTATAATATTTTTTATTTCAGTCAGTGTATGTTTAATTTCTAGTTGGTGCTTTTTCATATCCTTGAGGGTCTCATTAAACTTATCGGCCTTTTTCAGGAAATTCTTGAAAAACCTTATAACCGTGGTTTTGAACTCTATGTCCAGTCATTTGTTCTCCTCCATTTCTTTAGTTTGTGATCTGTTTCCTTGTCTCCTCATTTTCGCTGCTTCCCTGCGTTGGTAGGGTAGCTTTGTGTACTAGGTGTCCTATTGGTTCAATGGGTCAGCCTCCCAGTTACCTGAGGTGGACACTCTTGGTGCACCCCTTTGTGGACTGTGTGTACAGCCTTGTTGTAGGTAAGTCTTGATTGTTGTTGGTGTCACTGGGAGGAATTGACCTCCAGGCCAATTAGCTGTGAGGACCCGCTGTGTCTATAATGGAAGAATTGCTGTGCTGGAGACACGTTTATGGGGCAGGACTTGTTCCAGTAAGGCTTTGGTGCTCACTGAGTCTGCCTCTTGAATGTGTCCCGTATGAGAGTAGTTGAAATCTGTTGTCGTCTCACACTGATCACTAGATACACTAATTTCTGGATCTCCAATCGGGTGCAGGTCAGCTACTGTCTGAGGGGCTACAGCAAGAACTACAGTTTTCTCCTGTTTGCTTGGGGTTTGGCGGTTTTGGAGCAGTCTGACCGGAGCTGCAGTTTATTTGGATTCGCTTCCACAGGGCAGGCCATTTATATGCAAAAGCCGCTGTGTGGAGCCTGGGTGGGTTTGTAGAATGTGCGGGGCAGGGTCTCAGGGCAGGGCGGGGTCTCAGGATGTCACTAGGCTAGGGCGTGGCAAACGGCGATGGCTGCTGTCAGCTGTCGCTGCCTTTCCGCATCTCCAAGTCCTCGCTTCCCGCGCTGCAGCGCAGCAAACAAAGATTGCTGGGTGCACCTCTGCAAGAAAGTCACTCTCACTTTCTGAACCGATGGCCGACAGCCCAGCTTCTTCTCGTAGGCATCTGGGTTCCCCACATGTCCCCAGAAACTGGACCTCAGAGCAATCGGGAACCTGTCTCCCTTCGGGAAAAAAAAAAAAAAAAAGCCGCCTGCCCAGTCGCCCGCCACCAGCCCAATTCGCGTGCCTCCACACCTCAGCTTGTCAGCATTTGTGCTCCTTTCTCTTTCCCCCTCAGCTGTAAAACTTCCAGTCAGCCAGCTTTCCTGTGGTTCTGGGTGGCTGATGTTTTGTCTTTTAGTTGTAGTTTTGAAATTGTTGTGCGAGGCGGCAGCTTAGTTGTTTACCTTTGCCGCCATCTTGGTTTCTCCTGAGAAACATCATTGATGAGAGAGAAACATCCATAGGCTGCCTCTGGAAGCCCGTAGTGGGTATGAGGTCTGCAACCCAGGCATGTGTCCTTGATGAGAATCCAACTCGGGATCCTTCAGTCCGCAATCCAAAACTCTGCCCACTGAGACAAACCAGCCACGGCTGGTATGAGAACTATAGGATGAAGCATAAACCTTTGGCTTTGTCTTGGAGGCATGATCTGGGAGACTGCAGTGATATTGCTTGGCAGGAAGGCTGGGGCCCTGCAGGCATGGCCCAGCACTTAGATGGTGTTTCTCTGCTGTCCCTTTTCCCAACCCATGTGTTGTGCTGAGGGCAATAACTTTGACTAATGGGACTGTGGTAAGAGAGAAGCCAGCACAGGCATTAGGACCTGGTGTCCACACTAAACTAAGGAGCCCTGGAGGAGGTTGAGGGTGAGGAAGATGTGTAAGGAGTAGGATTGCTACTTCTCAAAATTTCAACTGGTTTCAATTATCTCAATTCTGACAAGTTGGAGTGACCTTTGAGGACATTGCCCTGTACTTTTCCGGGAGGAATGGAGCCTCCTTGATGAGGATCAGAGACAGCTGTACCTGAATGTGATGCTGGAGAACTTTGAACTTGTATCCTCCCTGGGTAAGACCCTTACTCTGGCTGGTTCCTGGGAATTGGCTTTGCATTTCTTATGCCCCCTCACTTCCAGGGATGCTCTGTCCTCACCTGTGGACTGTACACATTGCTTGATTTGTCCAGTTTTCTAGGTTTCTAGGTTTTTGCTATGGTTGGCAGGGTTGGTTTGATTGCACTGCTCCATTCTATCCTTTAATCACAACACCTGCTCTACCGAATTGGTGGGAGGGTTTGTGGTTGATTGTGTGGCAGGGAGTCTAATGGATTCCAATTGAGTAGTGAGTAAAAACATATTCTTTATTCCTGTTAGTCACTTGTACGTATTTTTTTAAGTAGTGTCTACATCCTTAGTCCTATATTTTTTTAATTGATTACGGGGAAGAAAGGGAGAGAGAGAGAGAGAGAGAGAGAGAGAGAGAGAGAGAGAGAGAGAGAGAGAGAGATCATGAGAGAGAATTATCGATTGGGTATCTCCTGCATGCCTCCTTCTGGGGATCCAGCCCACAACCGGGCATGTACCCTAACCATGAACCTAACCGTGACCTACTGGGTTCACAGATGGATGCTCAACCCCTGAGCCAAACCAGCCAGGGCTTTCTTCCAATTTTTAACCATATTTATTTGCTATTGTGTGTTTTGAATACTTTTTCTAGTTTATAGTAAAATACATCTCCTTTTGCATATGTTGAATTGTGCTTTCCAAATATTGAATTCTTGTTTTATTTACAAACTAGTGGTCCACTGCTCAGATTCCAGCACATTGAAAGGAAATTACTTAGAAGAAACATCTTAATATCACTACTGGCACCTTCTCTATAATTGAAGTGTCAGAGACGAAAAGAAAATTAGTAAAATGCATATGAAAATAGTATATAAATTGATTAATAAATAGAAAATTACAGCATGATATAACAACAAAGACTTACAAAAACATGATATAGATAAAATATTGATGAAAGCAATGACTGATAATTGATTAAACTTATTCTAATATCTCCCTGTTTACCACATTAAGAGTAAAACCCTTTTCAGAGTGCTTGACTAATTTCCTTTGTGATAAAATATATACAACTTTAATGTCATAGGCTCTTGGAACTCGAGAGGAAGCAAAATATAACTGACCATGTCTGAAAAGGGATTTAGGTAGGAATATTCCTACTCTGTCTGGAGTTTTTCCGTGTGATTTATTAACAGGTACATTTTGTCATTGACACTGCTTTCTTTCAGCTTCAGAATGTCAACAAAAATGACCAAATTCATGATCCACAATGACAGATTGAATCACACGTACGCGATTGGCACCACCTAGCACTTTATATGTATTTGCATTGTGAAAGTCAACTTTTGTTTTTTAAATTGATTACAGAGAGAAAGGGAGGGGAAGAGAGAGAGAGAAATATCAATGGTAAGGGAGACACATCAATTGGTTGCCTCCTGCATCTGCCCAACTAGGGTTGATCAAGGCTGCAACTGAGGTACGTGTCCTTGACTGGAATTCAATCCAGAACCTATTCGTCCTCAGGCTGATGTTCTATCCAATGAGCCAAACCGGCCAGGGCATCAAGGTTTAATTTTAAATTGCCAATGCGTATCCCGTTTACGGGATGGTTGGTCGACGGACTTACCGTCAGTCACTTATTCTTTTATATATACAGAAGATTCCATGCTTTTGGCAACTCTGCATTTAGGAAGTCTAGTGTGGCTATTTTTCCATCAGGCTCAATTTCTACCAGTGTTTACCCATAAAGTGATTTTTAAAAAAAATTTCTTTATTGATTGAGGTATCACATATTTGTCCTCATCCCCCCATTCCCATCCCTCACCCCTCCCCACACATGCCCCCACCCCCCTGTTGTCCTTAACCGCTGGTTAGGCTCATATGCTTGCACACAAGTCCTTTGGTTGATCTCTCCCCTTTACCCCCACCCTTCCCTACCCTCCCCCTGAGGCCTGACAGTCTGATCCATGCCTCCTTGTTTCTGGGTCTGTTCTTGTTCATCAGTCTATGTTGTTCATTATTTCCCCTAGATGAGTGAGATCATGTGCTATTAGAAATACACTTATAAGAGCCGAAAATGAGACAAGCAATAATGGTTATGGTGACAGGCAAATGAATCGGTCTGTAGTGAGTTTCTTTCTGGGCCAACAGTTCTTTTGAGACCCAATTTCAATGTCCAACAGTTCCTTATGTGTACATGTCAGCAATGACATTTCAGTTCTGGATGGTGGACAAATGGTGGTAATGCAGGCTGACTCTGTCTGGTTTGGTCCTGGGCAACCTGCAGTGATGCACAGCTGTTAACTGCTAGTATGGGAAGGCCACATCAGCGTCTTCCGTCTCTGGACTGCTTCTCTTCTGTCTTCATGGCTGGAGTAGTCCTGTCAATTCCTCTCTGTTGCTGGAATCCACATAGCGTCAGAGTCCTTTTCTGAAAATATACAAACATATTCTCGACCAAAAGTTAATAAAGGAATATTTTCTATAAATTTGACTGGGGGTCCTTTTTCATTTTTTGCCCAAATGATTTTCCTCTGGCTGGTTTTGTCACCTTGTGTGTTTTTCATGGGTGTCTTGCTTTTAGCCTTACAATTAATTTTCTAAAGTATTAATTTTCTAGATGTAATTTACTTACAGGATATTTTTCCTTACATGATATTCCTCTACTATCCCCTCCTTTTTTGATTTAAATGTTAGGAGGCTTTTGAAAATTTTATAATGTAGTCTCGATGGCTTTTAAATTTTAATTTTTGCACTATAATATTACTGTTTTAGGTTCATTACATGGTGCACAATTTTATCATGAGATGAAGTACCAATAAAAATTTTAGTTAACACTTTAGGAACACCTTTTTGTCCAGTACAATTAATTTTTCTAGAATATTGGCTTGTTTCAACTAGCCAATTTAAATTTGCCTGAAAACTTGACTACTGTTTTTTACTATCAAATTTATTACTCTAACAACAATCTTATTTTACCCTGTAAATATTGGTGGAAGGGATTATTTGCCTACTTGAGTAGGTCCTGAGCATACCTGGTGGTAGGCTGGATTTAGATATCGTAAACCCATTTCCCCACGCCATGGGTACAAGACAACTCAAGCAATTCTTGTTGGAGTGAGAGGGAAGCTGCTGTTGGCCAAGTCTCTGTCGGTCACCGGGGTCGTGATCTGAGCTGGGCATGGGAAGCACGAAGCAGCCATGGGGGCATGAGAAATCCCTCAGAAGGGGCTATGATTCAGGCTCCTGCAATGTTGGGGGGTGAGGGTCTGTGCCCCACCTCTGTTGATCTCCAAATTCTCTCCTGATGGCCCCTCTGCGACTGTGCCTGTCTTAGGTTGTTCCTTCCTTGAGGAATCTTACCCGTCTCTGGCTAACCAGCCATCCTCCAGGGCCAAGCAGGGTGACGTGAGGTTCAGTTTTGTCTTCTTGGTAGCCTATGCCCCCGTGGCCTCCATGCCCAGCACCTGCCATGGGATCCCCTCGCCTGCTGGCGGGGCCCCAGCACTGATCACATATCATTTGGAACCCGGGTTTTTTCTCCAGGGAGGGCTCAGGTTGCCCCACTGGGTGAGAGACAGATCCATGGCACCTGTCATCACGAGACTTCAACCTCGACATGAACAGAGAGCTCATGCAACAGCTGTGAGCAATTGAATTGTGAGAAGAGGGTCTCTCTTGGCCTAAAGTAAGAGGGACCAACACAGAATGCTCAGGTGCCTTCCCAGGAGGCCCTCTACACAATGAAAAGGATTAAATCCTTACATGTCCTTTTTAAATTGCTGCCAGACATTCAAAGAATTAGTTTGTACATTTGCTTGGGATAATTGTATATTATGCTGTAGTAATTCTAAAGTATCAAGAGACATGTTAAGTTTGTCTCCAAGCACCAAACAGATGACTTTTTTTTTTTATCCCCAAGGGTGCGAGGAACTATTA
Source organism: Ia io (assembly GCA_025583905.1). Taxonomy (NCBI): domain Eukaryota; kingdom Metazoa; phylum Chordata; class Mammalia; order Chiroptera; family Vespertilionidae; genus Ia; species Ia io. The sequence continues at coordinate 27,308,435 of JAJQQW010000023.1, forward strand.
CAAGTACTGGGGGTGATCCAAATCTGGGAAAAATTTTAATGATACTGTAGAATAATATCATGCAAAGATATTCTTTGTTCTAGTCCATGGAAATTCCCTTTCAAACTGGCTGTCCATTTCTTTTTATATAGAAAAGGTCTTAGTTACATTTTCTGCACCTCTATCGGGGGCACGTATTGATAGTAGTGACACCCTTTCTTTGGTGTCCACACAAGCCAGAAACCTCTCTTTAATTGTACACACAAAGGGGCATTGTTTTGATTTCGTGTCATACAAAAGGGAATATGTGTGGAGACCCCTGTGTATTTATACTTTCTTGCCCCACCCATGGACCTCCTGGATGACCAAGGTGTTTGGTATTATTGGTAACTACATTAGTCAGGGGATCAGCCCCTGTAAGGGGTCTTATCCATGAAGAGTCAGGAGCATAAGACCAAAATACTTACCCTGTTGTCCCAGGTAAAATTACCATACATCTGATGATTGCTAGCATGGCTAGAAAGGCGTTCTCAGGCATTCTTGGGTTTCTGGTTACCTCACAATTTCTTCCCTGAGGTTTGATGTTCTGATTGATGTTTCTCTGTTTCTGGATCTATTCCCCCCCCCCCCCCCCCCCCCATCAGTTTATGTTGTTCATTATATTCCACAAATGAGTGAGATCATGTGGTATTTATCTTTCTCTGCCTGGCTTATTTCACTAAGCATAATATTCTCCATCTCCATCCATATTGTTGCAAATGGTAAGAGCTGCTTCTTTTTTACCGCAGCATAGTATTCCATTGTGTAGATGTACCACAGTTTTTTAATCCACTCATCTGCTGATGGGCACTTAGGCTGTTTCCAAATCTTAGCTATGGTGAATTGTGCTGCTATGAACATAGGGGTGCATATATCCTTTCTGATTGATGTTTCCAGTTTCTTGGGATATATTCCTAGAAGTGGGATCACTGGGTCAAATGGGAGTTCTATTTTTAGTTTTTTAAGGAAACTCCATACTGTTCTCCACAGTGGCTGCACGAGTCTGCATTCCCACCAGCAGTGCACGAGGGTTCCTTTTTCTCCACATCCTCGCCAGCACTTGTCATTTGTTGACTTGTTGATAATGGCCATTCTGACAGGTGTGAGATGGTACCGCATTGTTGTTTTGATTTGCATCTCTCTAATGATTAGTGATTTAGAGCAGGTTTTCATGTGTCTCTTGGCCTTCCTTCTGTCTTCTTTTGAAAAGTGTCTATTTAGATCAGTTGCCCATTTTTTGATTGGGTTGTTTATCTTCTTTTTGTTAAGCTGCATGAGTTCCCTGTAAATGTTGGAGATTAAACCCTTATCGTTGACATCATTGGCAAAAATATGTTCTCCCATGTAGTGGGCTTTCTTGTTGTTTTATTGATGGTTTCCTTTGCTGTGCAAAAGCTTTTTTTATTTTGATGTAGTCCCATTTGTTTATTTTCTCTTTAGTTTCCATTGCCCTAGGAGCAGTATCAGCGAAGAAGTTCTTTTGGCATATGTCAGAGATTTTTCTGCCTGTAGATTCCTCTAGTATTTTTATTGTTTCCTGTCTTATGTTTAAGTCCTGTATCCATTTTGAGTTTATTTTTGTGTATGGTGTAAGTTGGTGGTCTAGTTTCATTTTTTTGCATGTATCTGTCCAATTTTCCCAACACCATTTGTTGAAGAGACTGTCTTGACTCCATTGTATGTTCATGCCTCCTTTGTCAAATATTAATTGAGCATAGTGATTTGGATCGATTTCTGGGTTCTCTATTCTATTCCATTGATCTATATGTCTGTTCTTGTGCCAATACCAGGCTGTTTTGAGAACAGTGGCTTTGTAATACAGCTTGAAATCTGGTATGGAGATCCCACCTACTTTGTTCTTCTTTCTCAGGATTGCTGTGGCTATTCGGGGTCTTTTTTTCTTCCAGATGAATTTTTGGAAAGTTCGTTCTAGGTCTGTGAAGTATGCCGTTGGTATTTTAATGGGAAGTGCATTGAAATTATAGATTGCTTTGGGTAGTATGGACATTTTGATGATGTTGATTCTACGAATCCATGAGCATGGTATGTTCTTCCATCTGTTTATGTCTTCCTCTATCTCTTTTTTCAGCATTGTGTAGTTTTCCGCGTATAGGTCTTTTACCTCCTTAGTTAAGTTTATTCCTAGGTATCTTAATTTTTTTGGTGTGATGATAAATGGGATTGCTTTTTTGGTCTCTCTTTCTGTAAGTTCATTATTGGTGTATAGAAATGCCATAGATTTCTTAGCATTTATTTTGTATCCTGCTACTCTGCCGAATTCATTTATTAAGTCTAGCAATTTTTTCATGGAGTCCTTAGGGTTTTCTATGTACAGTATCATGTCATCTGCAAATAAGGACAGTTTTACTTCTTCTTTTCCAATTTGGATGCCTTTAATTTCTTCTTCTTGTCTGATTGCAATGGCTAGTATTTCCATCACTATGTTGAACAGGAGTGGTGAGAGTGGGCATCCCTGTCTTATTCCTCTTTTAGGGGAAATGGTTTTAGTTCTTGCCCATTGAGTATGATGTTGGCTGTGGGTTTGTCATATATGGCTTTTATTATGTTGAGGTATGATCCTTCTATTCCCAGCTTGCTGAGAGTTTTTATCAAGAAAGGGTGTTGGATTTTGTCAAATGCTTTTTCTGCATCAATTGATTTGACTATATGGTTTTTATGTCTCAATTTGTTTATGTGATGTATCACGTTTATTGATTTGCGAATATTATACCATCCTTGCATCCCAGGGATAAATCCTACTTGGTCGTGGTGTATGACCTTTCTGATGTATTGCTGGATTCGATTTGCTAGAATTTTGTTGAGGATTTTGGCATCTATGTTCATGAGGGATATTGACCTGTAATTCTCTTTCATTGTGTTATCTTTATCTGGTTTTGGTATTAGGGTGATGCTGGCTTCGTAGAAGGAGCTTGGAAGTGTTCCTTCTTCTTGAATTTTCTGGAATAGTCTGAGGAGGATAGGTTTTACCTCTTCCTTGAATGTTTTATAAAATTCCCCTGTGAAGCCGTCTGGCCCTGGGCTTTTGTTTGCTGGAAGCTTTTTGATAACTGCTTCAATTTCTTCCATAGTTATCAGCCTATTGAGATTTTTAGTCTCTTCCTGAGTAAGTTTTGGAAGGTTGTGTTTTTCTAGGAATGTATCCATTTCCTCCAGGTTGTCTAGTTTGTTGGAGTAGAGTTGTTCATCGTATTTATTGACAATCCTTTGTATTTCTGTGGGATCTGTTGTTATTTCACCTCTTTCATTTCTGATTTTGTTTATTTGGGTCCTCTCTCTCTGCTTCTTGGTTAGCCTGGCTAGAGGTTCATCAATCTTGTTTATCCTTTCAAAGAACCAGTTCTTGGTTTTGTTGATCTTGTGTATTGTTTTTTTGGTCTCTATGTCATTCATTTCTGCTCTGATCTTTATTATTTCCTTTCTTCTGCTCACTGTGGGCTTTTCTTTTTGCTCCCTTTCTAATTCTTTGAGTTGTTGAGTTAGATGATCTATTACCATTTTTTCTTGTTTTTTGAGGTAGGCCTGTAGAGCTATACATTTCCCTCTCAGGGCTGCTTTCATTGTGTCCCATAGGATTTGCAATGTTGTGTTTTTATTGTCATTAGTCTCCAGGATGTTTTTAATTTCTTCTTTGATCTCAATGATAACCCAATCATTGTTTAGTAGCATGCTATTCAGTTTCCAAGTGTTTGAATTTTTTGGAATTTTTTAATTGTAGTTTATTTCTAATATTATGCCATTGTGGTCTGAGAAAATGCTTGATATGATTTCAATCTTTTTGAATTTGGGGAGACTTTGCTTGTTACCCAATATATGGTCTATTTTTGAGCATGTCCCATGTGCACTTGAGAAGAACGTATATTCCATGGCTTTGGGGTGAAATACTCTGAAGATGTCAATTAGGTTCATCTGATCTAATGTGTCATTTAGAATTGCTGTTTCTTTGCTGATTTTTTGTCCAGAGGATTTATGCATTGGTGTCAGTGGTGTATTGAAGTCCCCTACTATGATTGTATTGATGTCGATCTCTCCCTTGATATCTTCCAGCAGATTTTTTATGTATTTGGGCACTCCTGCGTTGGGTGCATATACATTTACCAGAGTTATATCTTCTTGCTGGATTGCTCCCTTTAGTATTATGTAGTAGCCTTCCTTATCTCTTATTAAAGCCTTTACTTTGAGGTCTATTTTATCTGATGTAAGGATCGCAACCCCAGCTTTTTTCTCATTTCCATTTGCCTGAAAAATGTTTTTCATTCCCTTCACTCTCAGTCTGTGTGAGTCTTTTGCTCTAAGGTGGGTCTCTTGTAGACAGCAAATATATGGGTCATGTTTTCTTATCCATTCAGCTACCCTATGTCTTTTGATTGGTGCATTTAATCCATTTACGTTTACTGTTATTATTGATAAGTACCTGTTTGTTGACATATTTTTCCTTAGTGTTTCTGTTTCTTCTTGCCTTTCTCTTTCTTCTTTTTACAGCAGCCCCTTTAGCATTTCTTGCATTTCTGGTTTGGTAGTGATGAACTCTCTTAGCCCTTTTTTGTCTGTGAAGCTTCTAATTCCACCTTCAATTTTGAATGATAGCCTTGCTGGGTATAGTATTCTTGGATTCAGTCCCTTGTTTTGCATCACTTTGTATATTTCATTCCATTCCCTTCTGGCCTGGTGTGTTTCTGTTGAGAAATCAGTTGATATTCTGATAGGAGATCCCTTGTAGGTAACTTTCTGTTTCTCTCTGGCAGCCTTTAAGATTCTTGCTTTGTCGTTGGTGTTCGTCAATTTAATTATGATGTGTCTTGGTGTCGGTCTTTTGGGGTTCAACTTGTTTGGGACTCTGTGTACTTCTTGTACTTGGATAGTTTTTTTCTTGCCAATATCAGGGAAGTTTTCTGTCATTATTTCTTCTAACAGGTTTTCTATTCCTTGCTTCTCTTCCTCTCCTTCTTTTATCCCTATTATTCGAAGGTTGTTTCTTTTTGTGTTGTCCCGAAGCTCCCTTAGGCTCTCCTCTTGCTTTTTAAGTCTTCTTTCCAGTTGCTGCTGTGTTTGTGAGTTTTTTCCTACCTTGTCTTCTAATTCGCTGATGCGGTCCTCAGCCTCTTCTACTCTACTCTTTAAGCCTTCCATTGTGTTCTTTATTGCAGCTATGTCGTTCTTCATCTCCTCTTGGTTTCTTTTCATGTTGGTGACATTTTCATTCAGCTCCTTATAGTTCTCATTGAGTTGTGTGTATTTGTCATCCATCCGTTTAAACATCCTTATAACGAATACTCTGAATTCTTTCTTTGTTAAGCTGCTAGCCTCAAGTTCATTTAACTCCCTTTCTGGTGATTCCTCTTTTTCCTCCCTTTGGGAATTTCCTTTTTTTCTCCCCATGTTTTCCTGTAATGTTTTAATTGTAGATCCGCTTGCTTTGCTACTCAGGTTCTTTTGGGGATGGTGCTACTGGTGTAATCTCTCAGTTCTCCTGGGTTTGGTAATCTAGTGTAGCTCCCTACTTGAGCTACTTGGGTTCTCTTGATGGAGGCCTGCAAGCTTGAGAGGCACAACTGTGGTGTCTACAAGTCAGCAGCTATGGAATTTCCCAGGTTTTGCTGTCTTGAACCCTTAGTTGAAATCACGCGAGTCCAGTGGGAACTCACAGTGGCACCCAGGAACCGTCTGTTGGGAGACCTCCCAGTCTCTCCCACTAGTACCCTGTGTGTAGATAGGCTCAGGGTGCCTGCCTGTTGTAAATTCACGTCTGTGGAGGTGTGTTTGCAGGGGCACAGCTCTGACGCACTTTGAGAGACTCTGGCACTGAAGTTAAACAGCTAGGGTGTATGTGGGAAGTTATTCAGGAGAAAGGAGTTCAGAGTTTCTGCTGTGGGGCAGTGCGTCCTTGGCTGTACAGAATCACACCCAGTAGGGGCTCAAAGCTGCTCCCCAGAGGACCCTGTGGATATATAGGCTCAGGGCGCCTTCCCTTGCTGTGGCTGTGAGTTTGCCTGCTCTGGATTGTGCGCGAACTGGTGGCGAGACCGCCAGCACACAACTCTGATGCAATTTGAGAGACTCTGGCACTGAAGTTAAACAACCAGGGTGTATGTGGGAAGTTATTCAGGAGAAAGGAGTTCAGAGTTTCTGCTGTGGGGCAGTGAGTCCTTGGCTGTACAGAATCACACCCAGCAGGGGCTCAAAGCAGCTCCCCAGAGGACCCTGTGGATATATGGGCTCAGGGTGCCTTCCCTTGCTGTGGCCTTGAGTTTGCCTGCCCTTGAGTGTGCGGGAACCGGTGGCGTGCCCACTGGCGAAAAGCTCTGATGCACCCTGGCCCTGAAGTTGCACCGCAGGGGTGTCCGTTGGCAGTTATTTAGGAAGAGGCAATTCAGAGATTCTACTGCAGGGCCGCGCACCGTTGACTGTGCAGAATCACCCCCTCGGGGTCTCTCAGTGGTTCCCAAGCACTGCCTGGGTAGTGGAGTGCCTGGGTGCCTATGGGCTGGGGACGAGATGAATCCTGAGTTCTGGCGCTGGGGAGGGGGAGGTTGTACTTACTGCTTTCAGAGGTGCACTTTTGGAGGTGGAGGTCTCAGGGTTCGCGCATCTGCAGCTGGGGTTGCAGGTCTTCTACCAGAGTGGCTGTAGTGACCAGGTTTGCTTCCGAGACCAGACTGGGTGGTGGTAAGGTTAGGATTCTTGTCTCTAGCAGTTCCGTTCTTAAAGATGGGCGGGGTCTCTGTGCCACTGGTGTCCTCCCCGGAGTGTTTGCAGTGGCCGCGGGGTTTTGCCAACCAAGACTGCCTGGATTGGATGCCCCCTGGAAGAACTGCAGGGTCTAACTCTCCCTATTTCACACACACACACACACCCACACATGTCCACACACACCTCTATCACTCCTTCACTCGATCACACACTCCCCTCCCTACCTTCCTGCCGGTCGCCATCTTTCTTTCCTCCATAAAGTGATTTTAATGAGTTGATGCAGAACAGTGTTCGGCAAACTGTGGCTCGCAAGCCACATGCGGCTCTTTGGCCCTTTGAGTTTTTAGCAAAGGCCAGCTTAGGAGTACCCTAATTAAGTTAATAACAATGTACCTATCTATATATAGTTTATGTTTAAAAATTTTGGCTCTCAAAAGAAATTTCAATCGTTGTACTGTTGATATTTGGCTCTGTTGACTAATGAGTTTGCTGATCGCTGATATAGAATGTTTTCAGCAACACTGTTGTCTTCTTTGTGGCCTTTATTATTGTGTTACATAACATGACTTTCTCTCTGTATCACAATATTTGCTTTATTTGGTTGATCTGATCCAAATGCACATATCTTCAATATATTCCTATGATTTCCAAGTATGGTCTCCCATCCTCCAGTTGATTTCCTTTTCATTTCATTTTGTTATTGCTTTTGTGCTGGGAAAAAGCACTTTGATTTGTTTTAGCTCTGACTGTTGATTTTCTCTTTTGTTGCCCGGTGGTTGGTGCCACATCCCAGAAATCATGTCCAAAACAAGTCTCCAATCGGTTTCCCTGGGTCATCTTGAAGAACTTCAAAGTTTTAACATGGACATTTAATTTTTTTCATGCAATCTGAATAAATGTTTATCAGTGCTTTTGTTGTTTTCTATATGAGTACCTGTTTTTTCAATAACCCTCATTGAAGAAAAACTGTCCTTTTTTTTTTTTTTTTTCTTTTTTTAAAATATATTTTACTGATTTTTTACAGAGAGGAAGGGAGAGGGATAGAGAGTTAGAAACATGGATGAGAGAGAAACATCGATCAGCTGCCTCCCGCACACTCCCCACTGGGGATGTGCCCGCAACCAAGGTACATGCCCTTGACCGGAATCGAACGTGGGACCCGTAAGTCCACAGTCCAATGCTCTATCCACTGAGCCAAACTGGTCCGGGCGAAACTGTCCTTTTTTAAGATTTCTTGTGGTTTTGCCAAAGATTACCTGAACCTATGGGCCTGGGTTTATTTCTGTGTTTTCTGCCTTTGTTTTTGGTTGTATTTCAATACCAAACTGTTTGGTTGCTTTGGCTTTGTAATAGATTGAAAACAGCAACTGTGATGCCACCACGCTTGTTCTTGCTTAAGATTAAGTTTGCAATTTGAGATCATTTGAGGTTTCTGAGATTGGAGTTATCATCCAGATTGAATTTGATTTGGAGATTGCTTTGGGCAGAACAGGATTTTAAGGATATTAATTTTTCAAATGCAAGAACACCGGATATCTTTTCACTTTTTGTGGTTTCTCCCATTCTTTCACCACTGTGTTCTAGCGTTAGGTATACAGATGTTACATCTTTATGGTTAAATTTATTCCTGAGTATTTTATTCTTTTTATTGCTATTTTAAACTTGACTGTTTCCTTCACTTATTTTTTAATGAGTTGTTGTTGATTTTTTAGAAGGAGAGGAATGGAGAGAGAGAGAGTGAAACATCCAGCTGAGAAACAGCGATCAGCTGCCTCCTGCACGCTCCCTACCTGGGTTCTTGTCCACAACCTGGGCATGTGCCTGACCAGCAATAGAACTGGTGGCCTGTCAGTTCATGGGAAAATGATCAATCAACTGAGCAACACCACTGAGGGTCCTTTCTTCCTTTCTTTATCAAAAAATCCACTGTTAGTATTTAGAAATGGAACTGATATTTGTATGTTGATATTTTATCCTGGAACTTTTTTTAAAATTTCTTTTTTATTTACTACTGGTGGCCGGGTACACATTTTCTTGCACCCACCATGTTCCCCAGGGACACCAGCCCTGCTGCCCCGCCTCTGCCCCCAGCCTCTTGGTCTCGGCCAAGTGGACACCCACAACTTGGATGCGCACTTTCATCAGGGCAGCGGCTGTGCAGAGCCAAGCTGGCTCCAGGCCTAGGTTGGGTGCACCCTTCCCCCACCCCAAAGTCCTCTCCTTTGCAGACTCTGGCGCCCCAAGTCCACCGGTGCACAGGTGTTGACAGAGCCGGCAGGGGCGCTGGAAAGTGTTGCACATGGAGGCTGAGAGCCCAACCTGCCAGATCCACAGTCCTGGGCTTGCGGCCACCCAGCTGCTCTCTCTGTGGAGCCAGAAGGAGATGACGCCCGAGGCGGGGCATGGACAGGGAATACGGGGCAGGGGGACTGGAGTGGGGCCTGTATGAAGGGGCTTGTTTTTCTTGCTCTGACTCAAAGTTATTTGGGATCCTGGTCTCAGCTGCACAAGCGCAGGGCTCCACATTTTGACAGGATTTCCTGGAGCTCTCCAGAAGTGGCCTTGTGAATCAGTCTAGAGCTGTCCCATGTCTATATTTATTTGGGCCTTATCTTAATCAGGGATTGGTGCCTTCTTTACTTCCTCTCCAATCCTCTTTAGGGCAGTAGGCTGGACGATGAGGGGGTCACCCACTCACCGCTCCCCGCACCTGTCTTGGCTGTCGGCCTGCGTCCTCTTACCAGCTCCCACAGGGGTGGGGGGTGGGAGGTGGGGATGAGGAAGAACAGCGGCTGCGTTGAGCTTTTGTTCCCTGGTGGTCAGTGCTTGTCATAGCGACTGGGCATTCAGCCTTTTGGGTGATTTGCATATTATATTTTAGTATATAAGTTAGGATTTGTTTATTGCTTTTAAAGTGAGTAAGACACAGATATTGTTCTCTTCCACCCATATTTTTATTCATTGGCTGCCCCCTGCGTGTACCCTGATGGAAAATCAAACCCGCTACCTTGGCCCATCATATCCACACTCTCACAAACCAAGCCACCTTGCTAGCGCTCTGAATTTTTTAAATTAATTTGGAAGTTTATAGTGAGTTTGATAGCGCTAAACTAGGTTGACTCCATGAAGTTCTTTTTGTTACTTTTATAATGTTTCTTTTGTTCTGTACCCGCCGTTCTGCAACTCTTCTTGCTGCCCTTCCCTGTAAACCGTGAGAATGTAACAGTTGCACAAACCTGCCAATTGGAATGCAGAGAAGTGGACTCAGTCCAAATTAGGCAAACTGCACAGTACCCCTGCGTAACCAGACCCCTGATCCTGCCCCCTGACCAATCGACGGGGGCCACGAACATTCCCCCTGCCCACTGCTTTGGACCCCCTATAAAGCCTTTGTTCTCCCAAGCCTCTCTCTCTCTCCCCCCGCTGCTCTGGTGACTGTTGGAGATGGGAGCTCATGCTAGCACGAATAAAGGTTCTTTTGCTTTTGGATTGGGCTTGGCTGCTCCCTGGTGGTCTCTGGGAATCATGAAATCTGGGCATAACATTTGGGGGCCCACCCGGGATCCCCAAGACCCCGGAGGGACCTCAGACCCGGAGAACCTGACTGGCCACCTTTTGTCTTTTGTCTCTTGTGTGAGCTCGAATCTGAATTTCTGGCGGTGCCCGAAGCGGTCTAGGTGGACGCACTGGAAGACCACGGGCGGGAGGAATCGGGAGACGTTCTGATTCTCCTTCAGGAGGGTCGTGTATTCCCCTCACAATCTGAGACGAGGCGGGTCGCTCCTGCCTGTCGGCGTGAGGCTGTCGTCTAGCTTTTGGTTTTGCTTCCACGAAGTTGGAAGACTGTTCTCTGGGGCCCTTTGTTTGTCTGTGTTTGTGTTTCTCTGTTTTATTCTGTGAACTTACTGGATGGACATTATGGGACAGACTCAGCCCACTCCTGATTTGTGAGTTTGCTACATTTCAAAGAACAAAGAACTTTTATTTATGGCTTTCTTATCTCTTTTGGTGCTGGGAGACTTCCAAGGACAGGACTCACAGCTCTGCAGGGCAGAGAGATTTACAAGCCCTGTTCCTGCTGGTGACATCATAGTCCAACGTGGAACTAAGGCTGAAGTTATTATTAACTCTCTATAGACCCCGTTAACCATTTGTTTAACTTAGTGTTTTCAGTTATTAGGATCCTCATAGAGGACATAACCTGGACTTTCCCTTCCTCTCTCATCCTGATTCTGATAGCATCTGTAACTGGATTAAAGATCTTTTCTTTCAGGAGGCCATCCAGGCTTTCAGCTTGCAAGAAATCTCCCTTCTGAGGGAGAGGAGAGGGACCCCCCAGAAGGGGCTGGAGGCTCTCCCTCCTGACAGGTGTTTGTTTTGTGTTTTTTCGTGTTGGTGTCAGGACTGTTTGTTTTGTCTTTTTGTCTTGTGTTTGTCTGTCATATTTAGGCCCTATGTGTGTATTATTTGTTGAGTTTTGATTTGTCAAGGTTTTGTCAGTTTGTTGTCGGTTAGTTGAAATCCTCTTAGAGGACATTGAGTGGTTCTTCCCTTCCTGTTTAACCTTTGACTGTATGATTAAATTACTGCGCTTTTTATCAAGGTTCCTTGCAAGGTTTTGCCTCTTCTGGAATAACGCTCTATGTGTAACCTGTCCCTCCCCGAGCCAGACTGCAGGATGACTTTTCCTTCACAGTCTCTGGCGGACTCCAGGAGTGGTTTTAACTTTTTTTCCTTTAACACACTGGTCCCACCCACTGGCCTGCGGTGGTGGTGTCAGCGGAGCCAGAAAAAGCGGCAGCTGTGGCGGGGCCGAGGAGATTGTGAGTCTATTAATATTGTTTCCTTTGTCCAACATGAGTGCCATTTATGTTTTGCTGAAACATGGGTCAAGAATCCTGTCCTGGGATATGGGAAAGGGAGGCCCCCATCAGGGGACTTAGAGGCAGTGTTCCTGTTATCTGCTCAGGTCCCAAGACTATAAGAATACTTGTTTAATAAAATGGTATAAGTACAGATGTTTATTTAATATTTTGTTTGTCTGCCTGGTTGTAATTATTTGTTCATATGTAGAAGTCTGTAAGAAGGAGGAGGAAAAAAAAAAGTCACCCAGCCTTCAGCACCACTCTACCCTGTCTTATAGGGGGGAACCGAGGAAGAATTAATTTTTCCTCCCCTGTATCAGCCACCTAGGATGCCTGAGAGATGCAATCCTCCCCCTCTTGGGGAAGCAGACCCTGTTCTGAGAGCAGGGGGTGGAGGCGCTCCAGTGGGAAGCCCGCCCCTTACCAGACAAAGGGCTCAAAGGGAGCAGACTGCCTCCGCCACTGCCTCTGCTGCTGACTCCACCATTCTACCCCTGCAAGCCACCGGTTCTCCAGACGCGGGGGGAAATCAGCCCTATCACTACTGGCCTTTTGCCACTAGTGACCTTTACAATTGGAAAGGTCAGAATCCTAAGTTTTCTGAGAAGCCGGCAGGGCTTATTGATTTACTAGACTCTGTCTTTTTCACCCATCAGCCGACTTGGGATGACTGTCAGCAGCTTTTGCAGGTCCTATTCACCACCGAGGAGAGGGAGAGGATACTCAATGAGGCCCAAAAGTTGGTTCCGGGCGCAGACGGGAATTCTACCACCAACCAGGCTCAGATAGATATCTCCTTTCCTCTAACTGGGCCTGAATGGGATTTCAACACAGCAGAAGGTAAGGAGAGGCTCCGGGTCTACCGCCAGACTCTAATGGGGGGTCTCCGCATGGCTGCTCGGAAGCCGACTAATCTGGCCAAGGTAGGGAATGTTCAACAGGAAAGAGATGAGTCTCCAGCAGCCTTCCTAGAGCGAGTCATGGAGGCATTCCATACCTATACCCCCATGGACCCAGAGGCTCCCGAAAGCAAGGTGGCTGTTGTCATGGACTTCATAAACCAATCGGCTGCAGACATTAGGAGAAAATTGCAGAAGGTATATAGATTAGGAGAGAAAAGTCTGCAGGACTTGCTGATAGTAGCCAAGAAGGTGTACAACAATCGGGAGCCGCCTGGAGATAAACAGGCTCGCGCTGTGGCGGCTGCCAGCAGTAAGCAAACCTGAGACCTAGCTAAGATCCTGCTCACCACCACCACGGACTCTTCCGAGGAACGGAACCGCCGTCTCCGCCGACTTGCCGGCAACCAGGAGGACGGTAAGGGGACCGCCCGGGGCGGGAGGCGGAAGCTGCAGAAAGATCAGTGTGCTTACTGTAGGGAGATTGGGCACTGGAAACAAGAGTGTCCAAAAAAGGCCAGCAAAAAGGGAGGCGAAGCAAATCGAGTGAAGGTCCTAGAGCTAGATGAACTGAGTGATTAGGGGAGTCGGGGTTCGGACCCCCTCCCCGAGCCCAGGGTAACTCTTAGCATGGAGGGGACCCCTATTGACTTCCTTGTCGACACTGGAGCACAACACTCGGTCCTCCGTACGCCTCAAGGAAAATTAGCAAATGAGAAGTCTTGGGTGCAAGGGGCAACTGGTATGAACCAGTATTCATGGACTACCCGAAGAACGGTGGATTTAGGGACAGGCTGGGTATCCCACTCTTTTATGGTAATTCAGGAATGCCCCTACCCACTGTTAGGACGAGACTTGCTCACTAAGATCAGAGCTCAAATAACTTTCAGACAAGGGGGGCCTCAGGTTACTGATGGCGAGGGCCACCCCATTCAGGTCCTGACCATGAGGCGGGAGGATGAGTATCAGCTTCACCAAAAAGCCTCTCCAGTAGAGGACAGCATGGATGAATGGCGGTAGGGGTTCCCCACGGCTTGGGCGGAGACAGGGGGAGTGGGGCTCGCCGCCCACAGGGCCCCAGTCCTGGGAGAGTTAAAACCAGGGGAAGGCCCGGTGAGAGTCAAATAGTACTCCATGCCTCAGGAAGCCTGGAAGGGAATTCAGCCAAACATTCGGAGACTGAGGGGCATAGGGGTGCTGGCCCCCTGCCAGTCTGCCTAGAACACCCCCTCCTGCCAGTCAAGAAGCCCCACACGAATGACTACCGGCCAGTACAGGACCTCTGGGAAGTAAATAAAAGAGTTATGGACATACATCCAACGGTCCCCAACCCATACACTCTCCTAAGCTCTCTGGCGCCCTCCCGTGTCTGGTATACTGTGTTAGATTTGAAGGATGCCTTTTTCAGTTTGCCGCTGGCACCCCGCAGTCAACCCCTGTTCGCCTACGAGTGGCATGACCTGGAAGAGAGAGGGCTACAGCAGACAACTGACATGGACCCGGCTGCCTCAGGGGTTCAAGAACTCGCCCACCATCTTCGACGAGGCCCTGCACGAGGACCTGGGTGAGTACCGGAGAACACACCCCAACCTCACTCTCCTTCAGTATGTGGACGATATCCTGATTGCAGCAGACACGGCTGAAGACTGCAAGCAGGGGACAAGGGACCTGCTGGCCTCCCTGGGGGCCCTTGGGTACCGGGCTTCTGCGAAGAAGGCCCAGATATGCAGAGAAAGGGTGAGTTACCTGGGATACATCCTGGAGGGTGGACAGCGGCAGCTGTCAGATGCCAGAAAAGAGACTTTTGAAAATCCCAACCCCCACCTTCCGAAGGGAAGTAAGGGAATTCCTAGAATCGGCTGGCTACTGCCACCTCTGGATACCGGGTTTCGCAGAGATTGCCAGGCCTCTATACGAGGCAACCAAGGAGGGAAAGGCATTTGAATGGACTGGGAGAGAGGAGACAGCCTTTAAGCAGTTTAAAGAAAGCCCTCCTAAACGCTCCGGCCCTGGGCCTGCCAGACATCGAAGCCCTTCCATCTCTTCGTAGATGAACACAAAGGAATAGCGAAAGGGTCCTGACTCAAACCCTAGGCCCCTGGAGCCGCCTGGTGGCTTATTTGTCCAAGAAGTTAGACCCTGTAGCTGCCGGCTGGCCGTCATGCCTAAGAATTATTGCGGCGACAGCGCTCTTAGTCAAGGACACCGATAAACTGACCCTGGGGCAGAAAATCTGGATCACAACCCCACATGCCATAAAGGGAGTCCTGAAACAGCCTCCTGATAGATGGATGAGCAACACACGTATGACCCATTATCAGAGCCTCCTGCTCAACCCTCCCAGAGTGCGGTTCCACCCCAGTGCGGCCCTCAATCCTGCAACCCTACTGCCTGACCCCAACCTAGATGCCCCCCTACATGACTGTGCAGGAATCCTAGAGCAAGTGCATGGGCTCCGGAAGGACCTGACCGACCAGCCCCTTCCAGATGCAGACGTCACCTGGTTCACGGACGGAAGAAGCTTCGTACAGGACGGAAGCAGGTATGCGGGTGCAGCTGTAGTCACTGAAACGGACACTGTATGGGCAGAGGCCCTGCCCTCCGGGACATCAGCCCAGAGAGCAGAGCTTGTGGCCCTCACCAAGGCCCTGACACTGGGAGTTGGAAGGCGGCTCAACATCTACACAGACAGCCGTTATGCGTTCACCACCGCTCATGTTCATGGGACAGTCTACCATGAAAGAGGGTTACTAACAGCAGAGGGGCAGACTATAAAGAATAAACAGGAGATACTCGACTTGCTCTCGGCCTTATGGCTCCCCGCCAAATTGGCCATCATACACTGCCAAGGGCACCAGTAGGCTGACGACCCAGTGGCAAGAGGAAACCACAGGGCTGACCAGGCGGCCAAGGCAGTAGCCCTTTCTCCGATTCCCACCATGGCCCTACAGCTTCCAGACCCAGGGCACCCCAGTTCAGCCAGGATATTCCCTGGAGGAGTTACAGCGCATTAGGAAGCTTCCCCAAGCACAGGAGGAGAAGGGGTGGTGGTATACACCACAAGGGGAGCTCATACTGCCAGACCAACTTGGAGTGTCCATGATAAATCACATGTACCGGTCCACTCACCTGGGGGCACGAAAATTAAAGGACTTAATCCGACACGCCAGAATTAAGATCCACCAGCAGGACATTAAAATAGAGTAGGTTGCATCTGCCTGCAAGACCTGTCAACTCACAAATGCGAGAACCGGGCCGAGTGAAAAAGGAGCCAGGCTCAGAGGAACCAAGCCTGGAGCACAACAGGAGGTCGACTTCATTGACGTTAAACCAGGAAAGTATGGCTATAAATATCTTTTAGTATTTGTAGATACCTTCTCTGGACGGGTAGAAGCATACCCAACTAAGCATGAAACAGCTCAGACGGTAGCTAAGAAGCTGCTGGAAGACATCTCGCCCAGGTACGGTTTTCCCGCTGAGATAGGGTCAAACAATGGACCAGCCTTTGTCTCTCAGGTAACGCAGGCAGTGGCCAAGGCCATTGGGGCAAATTGGAAATTACATTGCGCTTATAGGCCCCAAAGCTCAGGGCAGGTAGAGAGAATAAATAGAACTCTAAAAGAGACCCTTACCAAATTGACCATGGAGACTGGCGGGGACTGGGTGGCGCTCCTTCCATATGCCCTTTACCGGGTTAGGAACTCCCCCTACACCCTGGGTTTTACTCCTTATGAGATCATGTTCGGCCGGCCACCCCCTATTATCCCTAACCTTAAAGCCGAATTTCTTGCAGAATTTGAAAGTCAAGAACTGTTTCTTTCCTTGAGAGGGCTCCAGAGGGCGCACGAGGACATTTGGCCGCACCTCTCTGAGCTATCTATGAGACTGGCCCAGCCCCGACTCCTCATTAGCATAAGCCCGGGGACTGGGTCTACGTCAAGAGACACCGCCAGGAGACCCTTAAGCCAACGTTGGAAGGGTCCCTATGTCGTGGTGCTGATGACCCCCACCGCTCTCAAAGTAGACGGTGTCGCGACCTGGGTCCATCACACCCACGTTCGGCCAACAGACCCCTCAGCGATCCGGGAAGACTTCATCGCCCAGTGGAGCATTAGTCGAGACCAATGCAACCCGCTCAAGCTCAAGCTGCGACGTTCTCAACCTGGTTGATGCTGGTAACCCTGCTTGCGGCCACTCCCACCACCGGGAGTCCTCACACCCGCTTCAACATCACCTGGCAGATCATAGACACGAGCTCAGGAACTATACTTAATCAGACTTCCCAGTTACACCCTAGAGACACGTGATTTCCAGAACTTCAGGTAGACCTCCAGACTTTATTTCCTGACATCCGGTACTCCCCCGCATTCTTCGGAGGGTATAATTATCCAAAGGCTCTCCGAACCCTGTACTTCTATGTTTGCCCTGGTTCGCCACCCTCGTCTCTGCCCTTATTGGGCCCCTTATAATTCCTACTCCTGCTGCTGACCTTCGGCCCCTACATCATCAATAGATTAGTTTGGTTCATCAAGGAACGAGTAGGGGTCGTACAGATGATGGTGCTACACACTTGGTATAAGCATCTACCAACGGAAGAAGAAATGGGAGTACCAACTGACCCATGATTGGGCCTGTAAGTCTCATGACAAGGGGGGAATGATAGAGCTAAACTAGGTTGACTCCATGAAGTTCTTTTTGTTACTTTTATAATGTTTCTTTTGTTCTGTACCCGCCGTTCTGCAACTCTTCTTGCTGCCCTTCCCTGTAAACCGCGAGAATGTAACAGCTGCACAAACCTGCCAATAGGAATGCAGAGAAGTGGACTCAGTCCAAATTAGGCAAACTGCACAGTACCCCTGCATAACCAGACCCCTGATCCTGCCCCCTGACCAATCGATGGGGGCCACGAACGTTCCCCCTGCCCACTGCTTTGGACCCCCTATAAAGCCTTTGTTCTCCCAAGCCTCTCTCTCTCTCTCCTGCCACTGCGCCGGTGACTATTGGAGACGGGAGGTCATGCTAGCACGAATAAAGGTTCTTTTGCTTTTGCATTGGGCTCGGCTGCTCCCTGGTGGTCTCTGGGGATCATGAAATCTGGGCATAACAAGTTCTTTACAGTTTTTTCTCCATGTAAGTTCATGTCATTTGTCAACAATTCTTATGCACCATTGTGCTTCAATGTCAGGTGTAATGTCCTGTCTTTCATTTATACTACTTTTACTTCTTTTCCAATTTGGATGCCTTTCATTTCTTCTTCTTGTCTGATCATTATGGCTAGCACTTCCAATACTATGTCAAACAGGTGTGGTGAAAGTGGGCATTCCTGTCTTGTTCCTGTTCTTAGGGGAAATGGGTTTAGTTTTGGACCACTGAGTATAATGTTGGCTGTAGGTTTCTTATATAACGCTTTATTTATGTTGAGGTATGATCCCTGTACTCCCACTTTTCTGTGAGTTTTTATCAAGAAAGGGTGTTGGATTTTGTCAAATGCTCTTTCTGCATCAGTTGATATGATTATATAATTTTTGTCTTTTAATTTGTTTATGTGATGTATCATGTTTATTGATTAGTGGATATTGTACCATCCTTGCATCCCCAGAATAAATCTCACTTGGTCATGCTGTATGATCTTTCTAATGTAATTCTGGGTCCGATTTGCTAGAATTTTGTTGAGGATTTTAGCATCTATGGGGACTACTGTGAATATAGTGGGAGAGCTGCTGTGCAGGAGACACCCCCATGGAGCAGGACTTGCTTCAGTGGGGCTTTGGTGCTCAGTGAGTCTGCTCCTTGAGTGTGTTGCTTATGGATGTAAAGAGTTGTAAGCTGGTATGGTATGACACTGCCCACTGGGTACGCTGGCTCTTGGGTCTCTAGGGAGGTGTAAAGTCAGCCACCGACTAGGGCCACCCAGCAGGATCTACAGAGAAATCTGCAGAATATCCTCTTTGTATTGGATTTGGAAGGGCCCCGACAAGGTCCAGCTGTGAAGCAAGGAAGGCTAGTGCTGGTGCCAGGTCTTGGGCTTTATTGATAGTTTTGGAACTTCCTGACCCAACTGCAACTTGTTTGACAGATTTTAGCCTGAGCAAGGACAGGCCATTCGTATACAAAAGCTGCAGCACACAGCTTGGGTGGCTTGTAAAGTGGGTTTGGTGTGGTCTCAGGGAAACACCAGGGCGAAGCAAACAGAAATGGCTGCCAGTCAGCCCTGGCACCCAGAATGTCCCAGCATAGGTGTAAACACTGCTGTGACCACCTCCATCTGGGAGAAAGCCGCCCTCAAGTTCCATCCCCGATGCCAGTCCATTTTCTCTTCATAATTGTCTGGGTCCCCCGCCTTCCCCGCTTCCGAGGTTTGTCCAGCAGTATAATTCAGAGGAAGTGGGAGCTTGTAAATTCAGTTTGTGGTGCTGGCATTGTAAGAGGGGCAACTGGGGTCACCTGCAGCCTCTGTGTCACTGAGCCCCAATATGCACTGGTTTTTACAGCCCGTAGTTCTTACTGCCAGTAGGGTCTTCTCCCCAGCTCTGGGACCCTGGGCTGGACATCTTCTGTGGGATTGGGACCCCTTGTTCCTCCAGGTGACCTCTGCAGAGACGACCTCGCTCCCAATTAAAAAAGTGGCCCACATGGGTACAGGACCTGCACCTTCTGTGCCTCCGCACCTCCTACCAGTCTCCGTGTGCTGTCTTCTTTACTTCTCTAGTCATAACACTTCTTTCAGCCAGCTTTCCAGAGGTTCTGGCTGATGGTTGTTCTGTATTTTAGTTTTAATTTTGATGGGGTTGTGGGAGGCAGCGAGTACAGGCCTTTGCCTATACCGCCATCTTGAATGTACTCTTCCGTAACTTTTCTGAATTTCATTCCTTATTCTTCTTTTATCTTCACCCGAAGAGTGAGAATATTTTTTCCACTGATTTTTTTTCTTAGGGAGAGAGAGGAGAGACGAGAGAAAGAGAGAGAGAGAAACGTCATTTAATTGCCTCCCTCATGTGCTGCCACTAAGAGGGGGGATCAGACCTGAAATCCACGTCCCTGCACTTTACTAGGAATCGAACCCGTGACCTTCCAGTGTACAGGCAGGCACTCTCAGCACTGAGCGACATGGGCCAGGGTTCTTATTTATTCTTTAAATTCTTTATTTTTAAAATATATTTTTATTGATTTAAGAGAGGAAGAGAAGGAGAGAGACATAGAAACATGAATAATAAAAGAGAGTCATTGATCAGCTACCTCCTGTATGCCCCCCACTGGAGAGTGAACCCAAAACCTGTGCATGTGCCCTGACAAGGAATGGAATTGTAATGTCCTAGGTTATGGGCCGATGCTCAATCACTGACCTGTACTGGGCAGCCTTTATTTATTGATTTTAGAGACAGGAAGGGAGACAGAGAAAGAGAGGGAAACATTGATGTGCTGTTCTACCCATCTATGCATTCATTGATTCTCCCCTACATGTGCCCTGATGGGGGATGGAACCCACAACTGTGGTGCATTGGGACCACATACTCAACAACTGAGCCACCTGGACAGGGCTCTGAATTTGTTTATTAATTTCAGAAGCTCAAATAGGATCTTGACAAATTTCTCTATGGAGGGTCATTTCATTTCCTAACATCAACATCTCTTATGATGTTTTGTGGTTCATAATGTGAGGTGCATTGTCTTAACTTTCATTTTTGTTTTCATTTCTTTGAAGCTTGTTTTTTGCTTTAGTCTAGCTCCAGGTTTGCCAACTTTTGTTGTTTTTTTAAAAAAATACCCATCAGGTATCTTTTATTTTATCTTATCTCCCTTTTATTGATGCTTGTTCAAATATTTGTTGTTTCCTTCCTTTGCAAACTTTGGGTTTACATTCTTGTTGTGTTTCTAGATTCCTGAGATGGTAGGTTAGGTTTTTTGAGATCTGTTTTCATAATGTAAGCATTTATCCCTATGAAAAGTCCTCTTAGAATTGCATTTTCTGAATTTTGTAAATGAATTTTGATAAGTGGTCTTTTTATTTACTTTGTCTCTAAACTTTTTTGAGTTCTATTTTGTGTTTGGGTACTTGAAAATACATACATATATATATATATATATATATATATATATATATATATATATATATATATATGTGTGTGTGTGTGTGTGTGTGTGTGTGTGTGTGTGTGTGTGTGTGTATATATATATATATATATATATATACACACACACATTATTGATTTAAGAGAGGAAAGCAGAGTGAGAGAGAGATAGAAACATCAATGATGATAGAAAATCATGGATTGGCTGCTCCCTGCAAGGGTCCCCCCCCCCCCCCCCCCCCACCACCCCCACCCAGGGATCGAGTCCACAACCTGGGCATGTGCCCTTGACTGGGAAAGAACCTGGGACCTTTTAGTTTGCAGTCTGATGCTCTATCCACTGAGCCAAACCGGCTATGGCTACCTTGAAGTTCTTATTTCTTTGTTTAATATTGGTTTCAGATAAAGAGGGAGAGAGAGAGAGAGAGAGAGAGAGAGAGAGAGAGAGAGAGAGAGAGAGAGAGAGAGAGAGAGAAGGAGGGAAACATCAGTGTGAGGGGAAAACATCAATCAGCTGCCTTCTGCACACAAACTAATTGGAAATGGAACCCGCATACTGATATGTGCCTTGCCTGGAAATTGAATCCTAGACGCTTTGTTATACAGGACGATGCTCCAACCAACTGAGCAATACTGGCCAAGGCAGTCTGTGGTTTTTAAACACAATGATTTCCACTATTTTTTGAAGAAGCCACTATGGCCAATGATAGCAGAAGCACAGAGGCTGCTGGAGGACCCTTGTTTTTGACTGTGGGTGTCTTCACATATGTTTGTTCACCCAATCTTTCCAGTCATCCTTTCTGTACAGTTCTCCTTTATTTGTGTCTGTAATACTGTGTGTCTCCATGGTACCCTGATTCCCATTTCCTGTGGGCTTCTTTGTTCATGCATAGCTGTTTACTTACACTGGGATGGGGGGGAGATGCTCATATTTCTGCTCCTGCCAATTTTCTGATGTCACTCACATAGGTCTTTTGCCTGTGATCTCATTTGTCCTTTGTTGTTCTACCACAGCGTTGATCATCCATCTTTTCTGTTTTTTTCTTTGAAGATTCGCATTATTTATCCCATGCAATGGCTCAAATGGGCTTTAAGGGGAAGAATCATTTGTGCATCACAGAAGAAATGTGACTTTATGAATGACACAGTGGACCCACAGGCGGTCTTGCCTTGTTGAAGGGTCGTTGGGGAAGCTTTCACGCCTGACCTTTGTTACATTCATAACTAGAAACTCATTTTATTCATCAGTGTTTTCTTACTGTTGCCCAATCCTTACCCAGTTATGCTTGTTTTGGGTTATTATTGATACTTTGCCAACGACACAGGTTGAATAGTGATCATTTCTACTCCGATTTCCAGCCCACGGATAACCTTAACCTCTCTGGACTTTGCACCTTTGCCTCTTTCACAGTTCTCTCTTTACTACAAACCAACGTTGGACCGTGCCTGCACCACCTTGGAGTGCACAAGTATTATTATATTGACGTTGAACCTCGTGTGCTCTAATACAATTAATGTTTATGGGTATGAGCACCTTCAAATGATTCTATACGGACTCACATGGCCAGCAGGTAAGGTCCTCAAAAAAGCCTTTGTGCAGGAACAATGAGTAGAGAATTCTTCTCCTCTTTGTATCCCATCCTGTGCTTCTGTCCTTCCAGTGGTGATATTTCCATTGTTGACTGACCACATTATGTACTTTAAGAGCGATTTCCTCAGCGTCTACTTCACTTGTCTAGAAAATCTCTCTAGTCATAACTGATAAATATTTATGGTAAAGATATTGTGATTTCATAACATCAACAAGTACTTCACCAGATTTTCCTTTTGTTCAGGTTGCTGCTGTGGAGCAGAGAAAGTTGAGACCCCGACTGAACAGAAGGTTTCTGTAAGAGTGTCACAGGCAAGGCAAGGAATCCCAAGGTAGCCTTGTCTTCCCAGAAGAGCCACCCCTGTGAGAGTTGTGGTATCGTCTTGAGAAACATTTTCCACTTGACTGATCTGCAGAGAACACAACACGGACAGATACTGTTGAGGTGTGGCGCATGTGCAAAACCGTTTTACTGCTGTGTAAAATTTCACCAACAGCACGTGAGAGACACTTTCAATACAGGTGTGGACAGGATCTCATTTGCAAACAGCTGCAATTTCAATGTATCACAGAATCGTTTCACATGTGGGGAGGTTGGGCATGGTGTCTTTAACTGGTCAGGACATCTCCACCTAAAGGGTACACAGACCAGGGACAGTCCAACTGCAATTTTGACGTGTGGGATGACGTTTCAAAGGCGAAAAAAATGATTACACTAGAAAAGAATGTAAGGAAGACATTAGTTTTACCCACATGTTTATTTTTGAAAAAAAGGTGTCTATGTTGGAAGTCAGTGTTTTGATAGCTGTGATGTGGAAAAAAATGTTACCAAATATTCTAGCTTTCATTATCAACAGCAAGGTCACAATGGAGAAAGGCCTTCTCAGTGTAGTGAATTTGGGAAAGCTTTTAGCAGTAGTAACAGCCTAGGTAATCACAAAGCTTTGCACACTGGAGAAAGGCCTTATGAGGTCAGTGAATGTGGAAAAACTTTTACCGGTAGCAGTGTCCTCCATTATGAGCATAGAGTTCACACAGGAGAAAGGCCTCCTGAGTACAATGAGTGTGGGAAATCTTTTACCAGTAACAGTATTCATCATTGTCATCGGAGAGTTCACACTGGAGAAAAGCCTTATAAATATAGTGAATGTGGGAAAGCTTACAGCACTAGCAGTCATCTTTATTGTCATCAGAGACTTCATACAGGAGAAAAGCCTTATCAATGCAGTGAATGTGAAAAATGTTTTACCTCTAAATGCATCCTTCATCAACATCAGAGAGTTCATATGGGAGAAAAGCCTTATAAATGTAGTGAATGTGGGAAAGCTTACAGCACTAGCAGTAATTTTTGTCATCATCAGAGTTCATACGGGAGAAAAGCCTTATAAATGTAGTGAATGTGGGAAATCTTTTACCCAGAATACTAGCCTTCGTAGTCATCAGAGAGTTCATACAGGAGAGAAGCCTTATAAATACAGTGAATGTGGAAAATCTTTTACTCAGAGCAGTACCCTTCATTATCATCAGAGAATTCACACTGGAGAAAAACCTCATCAATGCAGTGAATGTGGGAAATCCTTTACCTATCGCATTGCCCTTCGTAATCACACACACTTCATACAGGGGAAACACCTTATAAATTCAGTGAATGTGGAAAATCTTTTAAAGGGTGCAATGCTCTCCAATATTATCAGAGAGTTCACAATGTAGAAAAGCCTTATCACTGCAGTGAATGTGGAAAATGTTTTACATGTAGCAGTGGTCTCCAATATCATCAGAGAGTTCACACTGGAGAAAAGCCTTATCAATGCAGTGAATGTGGGAAATCTTTTACCCATGGCACTGCCCTTCGTAAACATCAGAGGCTTCATACAGGGGAAAACATGGATACAAAGGCTGTCTTTAGTCCAGGGATGTGGCTTTTTTGGGTTTGGGTGAAAGTTCTTCATTGTTTGTTACTTTTTCTGTCATTGAGATGAGACTCTCACCCAGAGGGCATAAGTAGGGGGATTTAGTATAGAGTTACCAAACCTGTTCTTCCAGAATAGCTGAACTTACATTTGTTTTCTCTTGGACCATTGATAAAAACTGCAATGAGTAAATTACATGTGTTGACTATAGTGTTTCATAAATCTTGACGTGTGCATGAAACTGAAGCCATCATTACAAATTCATAATGCTGACCATATCTGTCTGCGTAATTGGTTCATGACCTCTTTTAATCTGTCCCTGTTCTTCACAGATTTCCTAGTTTCCATGGATTTACATTCCATTTTCATAGAGAACTTTATTTTTCTAAGTATTTTTGTGCTTTAATTTATGTTTCAGAAATACTTGGAGATTAAGTAAAGTTACATTAATAATGCATCTTTATGGTGGGGGTTGATGACAAATATGTGATACCTTAATCAATAAAGTAATTAAAAAATAATGCATCTTTTTCTGATAGATATTCTTTTAAAAAATATATATATACATATGTATTATTGATTGTACAGAGCGGAAGTGAGGTGTAGAGAGTTACAAACATCAATCAGCAGTCTCCTGCACAACTTCTACTTGCAGTTTGCCCACAACCAAGCTAAATGCCCTTGACCAGAATTGAACCTGGGACCCTTTAGTCGGCAGACCATCTCTGTATCCACTGAGCCAAACCAGTATGGGCTCTGACACATATTCTTATCATTGATATATCACCGTCAATGTGTCCATTTTAATAAATATTTGGTTATTCCTACCAAAGGTGGCACAAATTCTTCTGTATAATTCCTTGTCCTACCTAATAATAGACAAACACATAAAATGACCATACCTTCACTATGCCCATAGCCAATCAGAGTGAGTATGCAAATGGAAAGGCAAGGCAAGGCAATGCAAAGGCGAGGCTCAGGCAAGGCAAAGGCAAAGCAAAGGCCAAGGCCAAAGCCAACGCCAAGGCCAAGGGCAGGGCCAAGGCAAAGACAAAGGCAAAGGCAAAGGCAAAGGCAAAGGCTTATCCTAGCCCGAAAGCCAATTCTCTAACCCTAACACCAGCACTAACCTCGATGACGTCATCACTCCCAGAAGGTCCCCTGGCCAAATCATCATCACCTGGGATCACTTGAGCCTGCCCACTTGGCCCCTCCCCTTGGTGACGTCATCACTTCCGGTTTGACGGCCTAACCAGGTGTCTCTCAAAAACGTCAACACATTGACCCTGAATTATAAATGTAACCAGTATCCAACTCGGTTCTATGTTCTTTGAACATGATCTCTTTGTCATGAAACAATGTTTTACAGATATTAAGGCCCTTTATTTATGTATTCCTTGTGATTGAAGCACGTTCTTATATATTCCCCTAGGTTATCATTGTAAGTTTCGCGAGTTGGAGTCACTTTCTTCCAGTGACTCAAGATCCTTCATTGTGAATTCCAATTTGGTTAAACAACGTTTTTTTTTTTTACAAATATACCAGCGTTTTAACCATTATTACCACGTGAAAGTCTATCCTACCTTTCACAGCGCTTTGGATACATTTTCCCAGTACTTTGAAATTCAGTAGAGATGTTTGGGTTCTAAAACATATTCCAAGAGTTCTAGAGACACTCTGACAAGTCCCACAGGTCTGTTGTTTTGAGCTCTGAGAGTTTTCATTTTAACACGGGGAGTCATACCGGCTTTTTAAAGGCACATTAAAACACTACTTGGAACACTAGCCTAACTACCATTTTCATTTCTTAGTGTTCTCAATACTTTCATACTGTTCTATAGCTCTAGGAAAATGAATTTTTCAGTGTTTCACCAACTCCAATTCCCGGAAACGCCAACTCTTTTGAAGGGAAAAATAAATGTAAACAGTGGCACACTCGGTTCTCAGCTCTTTGAACAAGATTTCACAGTGACAAAATTGTGCTGTTCAGATATTCAGTCTATTGGAACATGTATTCTTGTGTATGAAGCACATTTCTAAATATTTCCCTAGGCTGGAGTTGTGAATTCTCAGTGCGACACTCCCATTTGTGTCCAGTGTTGAAGCTCATTCATTGTGAATTCCCAATGTTACTACACTGTGACCCTAACCCTGTCCCTAAACCTCTAACCCTAACCCTAAACCTAGCCCTAATCTGTGCCTGAACCCTAGCTAGCCTGGAACCCTTATCCTAACCCTAACCCTAGCCTGAACCCTAATTCTCTAACACTAACACCAAAACTAACCTCAATGTCGTCATCACTCCCAGCAGGTCCCCTGGCAAAATCATCATCACCTGGGATCACTTGAGCATTCCCAAGTGGACCCTCCCCCTTGGTGACGTCATCACTTCCGGTTTAAACGGCCTAACCAGGCTTCTCTCAAAAACGCCAACACATTGACCCTGAATTACAAATGTAACCAGTATCCAACTCGGTTCTATGTTCTTTGAACACGATCTCCTTGTCATGAAAAACAATGTTTTACAGATATCAAGGCCCTTTTTTTACGTATTCCTAGTGATTGAAGCACTTTCTTATATATTCACCTAGGTTATCATTGTGAATTTCCCGAGTTGGAGTCATTTTATTCCAGTGACTCAAGCTCCTTCATTGTGAATTCCAATTTGTTTAAACAGTGTTTTTTTTTTTTTACAAATATACCAGCACTTTAACCATTATTACCACTTGAAAGTTTATCCTACCTTTCACAGCGCTTTGGATACATATTCCCAGTATTTCAAAATTCAGTAGAGATGTTCGGGTTCTAAAACGTATTCCAAGAGTTCTAGAGACACTCTGACACATTCCACAGGTTTGTTGTTTTGAGCTCTGAGAGTTTTCATTTTAATACGGTTGTGTCATACCGGCTTTTTAAAAGGCACATTAAAACGCTTCTTGGAACACTAGCCTAACTACCATTTTCATTTCTTAGTGTTCTCAATACTTTCATACTGTTCTATAGCTCTAGGAAAATGGAATTTTTCAGTGTTTCACCAACTCCTTTTCCCGGAAAATGCCAACTCTTTTTGACGGGAACAATAAATGTAAACAGTGTCACACTCGGTTCTCAGCCCTTTGAACAAGATTTCCCGGTGAAAAAATTGTGCTGTTCAGATATTCAGTCTATTGGAACATGTATTCTTGAATATGAAGCACATTTCTAAATATTTCCCTAATCTGGAGTTGTGAATTCTCAGTGCGACACTCCCATTTGTCCAGTGCTTGAGGCTCATTCATTGTGAATTCCCAATGTTACTACACCGTGACCCCAACCCTGTCCCTAAGCCTCTAACCCTAACAATAAAACTAGGCCTAACTTGCGTCGGAACCCTAGCTAGCCCGAACCCTTATCCTAACCCTAACCCTAGCACGAACCCCAATTCTCTAACTCTAACACCATAACTAACTTCAATGAGGTCATCACTCCCAGCTGGTCCCCTGGCCAAATCATCATCACCTGGGATCACTTGAGCCTGCTCACGTGGCTCCACCCCCTTGGTGATGTCATCACTTCCGGTTTAATAGCCTAACCAGGATTCTCTCAAAAATGCAAACACTTTGACCCTCAATTATTAATGTAACCTGTATCCAACTCGGTTCTATGTTCTTTGAACACGATCTCCTGGGCATGAAACAATGTTTTACAGATATTAAGGCCCTTTATTTACGTATTTCTAGTGATTGAAGCACTTTCTTATATATTCACCTAGGTTATCATTGTGCATACCCCGAGTTGGAGTCACTTTATTCCAGTGACTCAAGCTCCTTCATTGTGAATTCCCATTTGTTTAAACAGCGTTGTTTTTTTTTACAAATATACCAGCACTTTAACCATTATTACCACTTGAAAGTTTATCCTACATTTCACAGCGCTTTGGAAACATATTCCAAGTATTTCAATTCAGTAGAGATGTTAGGGTTCTAAAACGTATTCCAAGAGTTCTAGAGACACTCTGACACATCGCACAGGTCTGTTGTTTTGAGCTCTAAGAGTTTTCATTTTAACATGGGTGTCATACCGGCTTTTAAAAGGCACATTAAAACGCTTCTTGGAACACTACGCTAACTACCATTTTCATTTCTTAGTGTTCTCAATACTGTCATACTGTTCTATAGCTCTAGGAAAATGAATTTTTCAGTGTTTCACCAACTCTTTTCCCGGAAACACCAACTCCTTTTCACGGGAAAAATAAATGTAAAGAGTGTCACACTCGGTTCTCAGCTCTTTGAACAAGATTTCCCAGTGACAAAATTGTGCTGTTCAGATATTCAGTGTATTGGAACATGTATTCTTGTGTATGAAGCACATTTCTAAATATTTCCCTAGTCTGGAATTGTGAATTCTCAGTGCGACACTCCCATTTGTCCAGTGGTGGAAGCTCATCCATTGTGTATTCCCAATGTTACGACACCGTGACCCTAACCCTGTCCCTAAACCTCTAACCCTAACCCTAAACCTGGCCCTAACCTGTGTCGGAACCCTAGCTAGCCCGAACCCTTATCCGAACCCTAACCCTAGCCTGAACCCCAATTCTCTAACCCTAACACCAGAACTAACCTGGAGGAGTTCATCACTCTCAGCTGGTCCCCTGGGCAAATCATCATCACCTGGGATCACTTGAGCCTGCCCTCGTGGCCCCTCCCCTTGGTGACGTCATCACTTCCGGTTTAACGGCCTAACCAGGCTTCTCTCAAAAACGCCAACACATTGACCCTGAATTATAAATGTAACCAGTATCCAACTCGGTTCTATGTTCTTTGAACACGATCTCCTTGTCATGAAACAATGTTTTACAGATATTAAGGCCCTTTTTTTACGTATTCCTAGTGATTGAAGCACTTTTCTTATATATTCACCTAGGTTATCATTGTGCATTTCCCGAGTTGGAGTCACTTTATTCCAGTGACTCAAGCTCCTTCATTGTGAATTCCAATTTGTTTAAACAGCGTTTTTTTTTTTTTACAAATATACCAGCACTTTAACCATTATTACCACTTGAAAGTTTATCCTACCTTTCACAGCGCTTTGGATACATATTCCCAGTATTTCAAAATTCAGTAGAGATGTTCGGGTTCTAAAACGTATTCCAAGAGTTCTAGAGACACTCTGACACATCCCACAGGTTTGTTGTTTTGAGCTCTGAGAGTTTTCATTTCAACAAGGGTGTCATACCAGCTTTTAAAAGGCACATTAAAACGCTACTTGGAACACTAGCCTAACTACCATTTTCATTTCTTAGTGTTCTCAATACTTTCATACTGTTCTATAGCTCTAGGAAAATGAATTTTTCAGTGTTTCACCAACTCCTTTTCCCGGAAACACCAACTCCTTTTGATGGGAAAAAAATAAATGTAAACAGTGTCACACTCGGTTTTCAGCTGTTTGAACAAGATTTCCCAGTGACAAAATTGTGCTGTTGAGATATTCAGTGTATTGGAACATGTATTCTTGTGTATGAAGCACATTTCTAAATATTTCCCTAGTCTGGAGTTGTGAATTCTCAGTGCGACACTCCCATTTGTCCAGTGGTTGAAGCTCATGCATTGTGAATTCCCAATGTTACTACACCGTGACCCTAACCCTGTCCCTAAACCTCTAACCCTAACCCTATACCTAGCCCTAACCTGCGTCGGAACCCTAGCTAGCCCGAACCCTTATCCTAACCCTAACCCTAGCAAAATTCGCAATTCTCTAACCCTAACACCAGAACTAACCTCGATGAGGTCATCACTCCCAGCTGGTCCCCTGGGCCAAATCATCATCACCTGGGATCACTTGAGCCTGCCCTCGTGGCCCCTCCCCTTGGTGACGTCATCACTTACGGTTTAAGGGCATAACCAGGCGTCTCTCAAAAACGCCAACACATTGACCCTGAGTTAGAAATGTAACCAGTATCCAACTCGGTTCTATGTTCTTTGAACACGATCTCCTTGTCATGAAAGAATGTTTTACAGATATTAAGGCCCTTTATTTACGTATTCCTCGTGATTGAAGCACGTTCTTATATATTCACCTAGGTTATCATTTGTGAATTTCCCGAGTTGGAGTCACTTTATTCCAGTGACTCAAGCTCCTTCATTGTGAATTCCAATTTGGTTTAAACAGCGTTTTTTTTTTTTTTACAAATATACCAGCACTTTAACCATTATTACCACTTGAAAGTTTATCCTACCTTTCACAGCGCTTTGGAAACATATTCCCAGTATTTCAAAATTCAGTAGAGATGTTCGGGTTCTAAAACGTATTCCAAGAGTTCTAGAGACACTCTGACACATCCCACAGGTTTGTTGTTTTGAGCTCTGAGAGTTTTCATTTTAACACGGGTGTCATACCGGCTTTTAAAAGGCACATTAAAACGCTACTTGGAACACTAGCCTAACTACCATTTTCATTTCTTAGTGTTCTCAATACTTTCATACTGTTCTATAGCTCTAGGAAAATGAATTTTTCAGTGTTTCACCAACTCCTTTTCCCGGAAAACGCCAACTCCTTTTGACGGGAAAAATAAATGTAAACAGTGTCACACTCGGTTCTCAGCTGTTTGAACAAGATTTCCCAGTGAAAAAATTGTGCTGTTCAGATATTCAGTGTATTGGAACATGTATTCTTGTGTATGAAGCACATTTCTAAATATTTCCCTAGTCTGGAGTTGTGAATTCTCAGTGCGACACTCCCATTTGTCCAGTGGTTGAAGCTCATTCATTGTGAATTCCCAATGTTACTACACCGTGACCGTAACCCTGTCCCTAAACCTCTAACCCTAACCCTATAAACCTAGCCCTAACCTGCGTCGGAACCCTAGCTAGCCCGAACCCTTATCCTAACCCTAACCCTAGCCCCGAACCGCAATTCTCTAACCCTAACACCAGAACTAACCTCAATGAGGTCATCACTCCCAGCTGGTCCCCTGGCCAAATCATCATCACCTGGGATCACTTGAGCCTGCCCACGTGGCCCCTCCCCTTGGTGACGTCATCACTTCCGGTTTAAACGGCCTAACCAGGTGTCTCTCTCAAAAACGCCAACACATTGACCCTGAATTATAAATGTAACGAGTATCCAACTCGGTTCTATGTTCTTTGAACACGATCTCCTTGTCATGAAAGAATGTTTTACAGATATTAAGGCCCTTTATTTACGTATTCCTAGTGATTGAAGCACGTTTCTTATATATTCCCCTAGGTTATCATTGTGAATTTCCCGAGTTGGAGTCACTTTATTCCAGTGACTCAAGCTCCTTCATTGTGAATTCCAATTTGGTTAAACATTTTTTTTTTTTTTACAAATATACCAGCACTTTAACCATTATTACCACTTGAAAGTCTATCCTACCTTTCACAGCGCGCTTTGGAACATATTCCCAGTATTTCAAAATTCAGTAGAGATGTTAGGGTTCTAAAACGTATTCCAAGAGTTCTAGAGACACTCTGACACATCCCACAGGTTTGTTGTTTTGAGCTCTGAGAGTTTTCATTTCAACAAGGGTGTCATACCAGCTTTTAAAAGGCACATTAAAACGCTACTTGGAACACTAGCCTAACTACCATTTTCATTTCGTAGTGTTCTCAATACTTTCATACTGTTCTATAGCTCTAGGAAAATGAAATTTTCAGTGTTTCACCAACTCCTTTTCCCGGAAACACCAACTCCTTTTGATGGGAAAAATAAATGTAAACAGTGTCACACTCGGTTTTCAGCTCTTTGAACAAGATTTCCCAGTGACAAAATTGTGCTGTTGAGATATTCAGTGTATTGGAACTTGTATTCTTGTGTATGAAGCACATTTCTAAATATTTCCCTAGTCTGGAGTTGTGAATTCTCAGTGCGACACTCCCATTTGTCCATTGGTTGAAGCTCGTGCATTGTGAATTCCCAATGTTACTACACCGTGACCGTAACCCTGTCCCTAAACCTCGAACCCTAACCCTATACCTAGCCCTAACCTGCGTCGGAACCCTAGCTGGCCCGAACCCTTATCCTAACCCTAACCCTAGCCCGATCCGCAATTCTTTAACCCTAACACCAGAACTAACCTCGATGAGGTCATCACTCCCAGCTGGTCCCCTGGCCAAATCATCATCACCTGGGATCACTTGAGCCTGCCCACGTGGCCCCTCCTCTTGGTGACGTCATCACTTCCGGTTTAAGGGCATAACGAGGCGTCTCTCAAAAACGCCAACACATTGACCCTGAGTTAGAAATGTCACCAGTATCCAACTCGGTTCTATGTTCTTTGAACACGATCTCCTTGTCATGAAAGAATGTTTTACAGATATTAAGGCCCTTTATTTACGTATTCCTCGTGATTGAAGCACGTTCTTATATATTCACCTAGGTTATCATTGTGAATTTCCCGAGTTGGAGTCACTTTATTCCAGTGACTCAAGCTCCTTCATTGTGAATTCCAATTTGTTTAAACAGCGTTGTTTTTTTTTACAACTATACCAGCACTTTAACCATTATTACCACTTGAAAGTTTATCCTACCTTTCACAGCGCTTTGGATACATATTCCCAGTATTTCAAAATTCAGTAGAGATGTTCGGGTTCTAAAACGTATTCCAAGAGTTCTAGAGACACTCTGACACATCCCACAGGTTTGTTGTTTTGAGCTCTGAGAGTTTTCATTTTAACACGGGTGTCATACCGGCTCTTAAAAGGCACATTAAAACGCTACTTGGAACACTAGCCTAACTACCATTTTCATTTCTTAGTGTTCTCAATACTTTCATACTGTTCTATAGCTCTAGTAAAATGGATTTTTTAGTGTTTCACCAACTCCTTTTCCCGGAAATGCCAACTCTTTTTGACGGGAACAATAAATGTAAACAGTGTCACACTCGGTTCTCAGCCCTTTGAACAAGATTTCCCAGTGAAAAAATTGTGCTGTTCAGATATTCAGTCTATTGGAACATGTATTCTTGAATATGAAGCACATTTCTAAATATTTCCCTAATCTGGAGTTGTGAATTCTCAGTGCGACACTCCCATTTGTCCAGTGCTTGAGGCTCATTCATTGTGAATTCCCAATGTTACTACACCGTGACCCCAACCCTGTCCCTAAGCCTCTAACCCTAACAATAAAACTAGGCCTAACTTGCGTCGGAACCCTAGCTAGCTTGAACCCTTATCCTAACCCTAACCCTAGCACGAACCCCAATTCTCTAACTCTAACACCATAACTAACTTCAATGAGGTCATCACTCCCAGCTGGTCCCCTGGCCAAATCATCATCACCTGGGATCACTTGAGCCTGCTCACGTGGCCCCACCCCCTTGGTGATGTCATCACTTCCGGTTTAATAGCCTAACCAGGATTCTCTCAAAAATGCAAACACTTTGACCCTCAATTATTAATGTAACCTGTATCCAACTCGGTTCTATGTTCTTTGAACACGATCTCCTGGTCATGAAACAATGTTTTACAGATATTAAAGCCCTTTATTTACGTATTCCTAGTGATTGAAGCACTTTCTTATATATTCCCCTGGTTATAAGGGTAAATTTCGTGAGTTGGAGTCACTTTCTTCCAGTGACTCAAGCTCCTTCATTGTGAATTCCAATTTGGTTAAACATTGTTTTTTTACAAATATACCAGCGTTTTAACCATTATTACCACTTGAAAATTTATCCGACCTTTCACAGCGCTTTGGAAACATATTCCCAGTATTTCAAAATTCAGTAGAGATGTTAGGGTTCTAAAACGTATTCCAAGAGTTCTAGAGACACTCTGACACATCCCACAGGTTTGTTGTTTTGAGCTCTGAGAGTTTTCATTTCAACAAGGGTGTCATAACAGCTTTTAAAAGGCACATTAAAACGCTACTTGGAACACTAGCCTAACTACCATTTTCATTTCGTAGTGTTCTCAATACTGTCATACTGTTCTATAGCTCTAGGAAAATGAAATTTTCAGTGTTTCACCAACTCCTTTTCCCGGAAACACCAACTCCTTTTGATGGGAAAAATAAATGTAAACAGTGTCACACTCGGTTTTCAGCTGTTTGAACAAGATTTCCCAGTGACAAAATTGTGCTGTTGAGATATTCAGTGTATTGGAACTTGTATTCTTGTGTATGAAGCACATTTCTAAATATTTCCCTAGTCTGGAGTTGTGAATTCTCAGTGCGACACTCCCATTTGTCCATTGGTTGAAGCTCATTCATTGTGAATTCCCAATGTTACTACACCGTGACCGTAACCCTGTCCCTAAACCTCTAACCCTAACCCTATACCTAGCCCTAACCTGCGTCGGAACCCTAGCTGGCCCGAACCCTTATCCTAACCCTAACCCGAGCCCGATTCGCAATTCTCTAACCCTAACACCAGAACTCACCTCAATGAGGTCATCACTCCCAGCTGGTCCCCTGGCCAAATCATCATCACCTGGGATCACTTACAGCCTGCCCACGTGGCCCCTCCCCTTGGTGACGTCATCACTTCCGGTTTAACGGCCTAACCAGGTGTCTCTCAAAAACGCCAACACATTGACCCTGAATTATAAATGTAACGAGTATCCAACTCGGTTCTATGTTCTTTGAACACGATCTCCTTGTCATGAAAGAATGTTTTACAGATATTAAGGCCCTTTGTTTACGTATTCCTAGTGATTGAAGCACGTTCTTATATATTCACCTAGGTTATCATTGTGAATTTCCCGAGTTGGAGTCACTTTATTCCAGTGACACAAGCTCCTTCATTGTGAATTCCAATTTGGTTAAACAGGTTTTTTTTTTTTTTTACAAATATACCAGCACTTTAATCATTATTACCACTTGAAAGTCTATGCTACCTTTCACAGCGCTTTGGATACATATTCCCAGTATATCAAAATTCAGTAGAGATGTTCGGGTTCTAAAACGTATTCCAAGAGTTCTAGAGACACTCTGACACATCCCACAGGTTTGTTGTTTTGAGCGCTGAGAGTTTTCATTTCAACACGGGTGTCATACCGGCTTTTAAAAGGCACATTAAAACGCTACTTGGAACACTAGCCTAACTACCATTTTCATTTCTTAGTGTTCTCAATACTTTCATACTGTTCTATAGCTCTAGGAAAATGAATTTTTCAGTGTTTCACCAACTCCTTTTCCCGGAAACGCCAACTCCTTTTGACGGGGAAAAAATAAATGTAAACAGTGTCACACTCGGTTCTCAGCTGTTTGAACAAGATTTCCCAGTGACAAAAATTGTGCTGTTCAGATATTCAGTCTATTGGAACATGTATTCTTGTGTATGAAGCACATTTCTAAATATTTCCCTAGTCTGGAGTTGTGAATTCTCAGTGCGACACTCCCATTTGTCCAGTGGTTGAAGCTCATTCATTGTGAATTCCCAATGTTACTACACCGTGACCGTAACCCTAAAACCCTGTCCCTAAATCCCTCTAACCCTATGTCCCCTCTACCTAACCCTAACCTAGCCCTGCGTCGGAACCCTAGCTGGCCCGAACCCTTATCCTAACCCTAACCCTAGCCCGAACCACAATTCTCTAACCCTAACAGAAGAAAGAACCTCATTGAGGTCATCACTCCCAGCTGGTCCCCTGGCCAAATCATCATCACCTGGGATCAATTGAGCCTGCCCACGTGGCCCCTCCCCTTGGTGACGTCATCACTTCCGGTTCAACGGACTAACCAGGCATCTCTCAAAAACGCCAACACATTGACCCTGAATTATAAATGTAACCTGTATCCAACTCGGTTCTATGTTCTTTGAACACGATCTCCTTGTCATGAAACAATGTTTTACAGATATTAAGGCCCTTTATTTACGTATTCCTAGTGATTGAAGCACGTTTCTTATATATTCACTAGGTTATCATTGTGAATTTCCCGAGTGAGAGTCACTTTCTTCCAGTGACTCAAGCTCCTTCATTGTGAATTCCAATTTGGTTAAACAGTTTTTTTTTACAAATATACCAGCACTTTAACCATTATTACGGCTTGAATGTCTATCCTACCATTCACAGCGCTTTGGAAACATATTCCCAGAATATCAAAATTCAGTAGAGATGTTCGGGTTCTAAAACATATTCCAAGATTTCTAGAGACACTCTGACACATCCCACAGGTTGGTTGTTTTGAGCGCTGAGAGTTTTCATTTCAACACGTGTGTCATACCGGCTTTTAAAAGGCACATTAAAACGCTACTTTGAACACTAGCCTAACTACCATTTTCATTTCTTAGTGTTCTCAATACTTTCATAGTGTTCTATAGCTCTAGGAAAATGAATTTTTCAGTGTTTCACCAATTCCTTTTCCCGGAAACGCCAACTCCTTTTGACGGGAAAAATAAATGTAAACAGTGTCACACTCTCTTCTCAGCTGTTTTGAACAAGATTTCCCAGTGACAAAATTGGGCTGTTCAGATATTCAGTCTATTGGAACATGTATTCCTGAGTATGAAGCACAATTCTAAATATTTCCCTAGTCTGGAGTTGTGAATTCTCAGTGCGACACTCCCATTTGTCCAGTGGTTGAAGCTCATTCATTGTGAATTCCCAATGTTACTACACCGTGACCCTAACCCTGTCCCTAAACCTCTAACCCTATCCCTATACCTAGCCCTAATCTGCGTCGGAACCCTAGCTAGCCCGAACCCTTATCCTAACCCTAACCCTAGCCAAAACCGCAATTCTCTCACCCTAACACCAGAACTAACCTCGATGAGGTAATCACTCCCAGCTGGTCCCCTGGCCCAATCATCATCACCTGGGATCAATTGAGCCTGCCCACGTGGCCCCTCCCCTTGGTGACGTCATCACTTCCGGTTCAACGGACTAACCAGGCATTTCTCAAAAACGCCAACACATTGACCCTGAATTATAAATGTAACCTGTATCCAACTCGGTTCTATGTTCTTTGAACACGAACTCCTTGTCATGAAACAATGTTTTACAGATATTAAGGCCCTTTATTTACGTATTCCTAGTGATTGAAGCACGTTCTTATATATTCACCTAGGTTATCATTGTGAATTTCCCGAGTTGGAGTCTCTTTCTTCCAGTGACTCAAGCTCCTTCATTGTGAATTCCAATTTGGTTAAACAGCTTTTTTTTACAAATATACCAGCACTTTAACCATTATTACGGCTTGAATGTCTATCCTACAATTCACAGCGCTTTGGAAACATATTCCCAGAATATCAAAATTCAGTAGAGATGTTCGGGTTCTAAAACATATTCCAAGATTTCTAGAGACACTCTGACACATCCCACAGGTTGGTTTGTTTTGAGCGCTGAGAGTTTTCATTTCAACACGTGTGTCATACCGGCTTTTAAAAGGCACATTAAAACGCTACTGGGAACACTAGCCTAACTACCATTTTCATTTCTTAGTGTTCTCAATACTTTCATAGTGTTCTATAGCTCTAGGAAAATGAATTTTTCAGTGTTTCACCAATTCCTTTTCCCGGAAACGCCAACTCCTTTTGACGGGAAAAATAAATGTAAACAGTGTCACACTCTCTTCTCAGCTGTTTGAACAAGATTTCCCAGTGACAAAATTGGGCTGTTCAGATATTCAGTCTATTGGAACATGTATTCCTGAGTATGAAGCACAATTCTAAATATTTCCCTAGTCTGGAGTTGTGAATTCTCAGTGCGACACTCCCATTTGTCCAGTGGTTGAAGCTCATTCATTGTGAATTCCCAATGTTACTACACCGTGACCCTAACCCTGTCCCTAAACCTCTAACCCTATCCCTATACCTAGCCCTAATCTGCGTCGGAACCCTAGCTAGCCCGAACCCTTATCCTAACCCTAACCCTAGCCAAAACCGCAATTCTCTCACCCTAACACCAGAACTAACCTCGATGAGGTAATCACTCCCAGCTGGTCCCCTGGCCAAATCATCATCACCTGGGATCAATTGAGCCTGCCCACGTGGCCCCTCCCCTTGGTGACGTCATCACTTCCGGTTCAACGGACTAACCAGGCATTTCTCAAAAACGCCAACACATTGACCCTGAATTATAAATGTAACCTGTATCCAACTCGGTTCTATGTTCTTTGAACACGAACTCCTTGTCATGAAACAATGTTTTACAGATATTAAGGCCCTTTATTTACGTATTCCTAGTGATTGAAGCACGTTCTTATATATTCACCTAGGTTATCATTGTGAATTTCCCGAGTTGGAGTCTCTTTCTTCCAGTGACTCAAGCTCCTTCATTGTGAATTCCAATTTGGTTAAACAGCTTTTTTTTTACAAATATACCAGCACTTTAACCATTTATTCCAAGATTTCT